>JAWQFJ010001175.1:42500-50000 GCA_034096865.1 Theodoxus fluviatilis
AGAGACAGACAGACAGACAGATAGACAGACAGAGCAGAGGAGAGAGACAGAGAGAGACAGACAGACGGACGGACGGACGGACGGACGGACGGACGGACGGACGGACGAACGGACGGACAGAGAGTAACAGATAGAGCGAGAAAGCTTTGCTACTGTCATGCCTATTTCTGAATTAAAGGACAAAAAAGTAAACCAAGAGGGGAAAACCGTTGCTCTCTAGTTTCGGAACACCAAGAACGTAAACACACGATATCACTTTCTACATTTAAATCTGCTGCCATCCTCTAATCTGAACCGCCCCGTGCTTGTACGCAGAAGTGTAAATATTCAGCCTGCTTCTCTCAGCCTGCGTCTTCCTCTTGCAGACGTCAACGAGTGCAGCTCCAACCCCTGTCAGAACGGAGGGACGTGTCGTGATGGAGTCAACTCCTACACCTGTGTCTGTGCCCCAGGATACACGGGAATCAACTGCGAACGAAGTAGGTCCTTGTCTTGATGCATGCACTCGGGTCAAGTCAAAGAATTTTCCAAACCTGTCCATGAGTCATCTTGTGTAGTCTGCTGCGATCCTCTAGCCTTAGCCGCCCCATCCTTGTAGGCAGAAGTGTAACTATTCAGCCTGCTTCTCTCTCAGCCTGCGTCTTCCTCTTGCAGACATAGACGAGTGCAGCTCCAACCCCTGTCAGAACGGAGGGACGTGTCGTGATGGAGACAACTCCTACAGCTGTGGCTGTGCCCCAGGATTTTTGGGCAACAACTGTCAGGGTAAGGTCACATTTCCACAGATAGCTTCCGCACGTTCTCGGCATGCTGTTCGTAATACAACTTATACAACCCCGCTGCCCATTGATACGAGGTCTCCCCTCCCCCATTTAATCTATTGATTTCAGCAAATCTGTTATTCAACATGACCATAGAAGCATAAATTACTTTGAACATTTAGGAAATATTTTCTTCTTCTATTATTAAATGGATTTTTAAAAAGCGTCAATAGCTTTCATGTCAATGATGTGATTCAAAGAGACATCCATGATTCAGTGGAAAGTACATGTGCTTGGACTCCAGCATTCCTGGAAACGAGGCATAAACATAAGTATTGTGTGTTTACTTTGAATATTTATATATTAATATGGAAATGAGTTCAAGAAAGATCCAAATATGTCATGACGCAAGTTTCCCTTTCGCGTATTTTTGTTTTATCATCAAAGTTCAAGTTCGTTCTCACCCTTGCCCTTCAACTCCAGCAAATCGACCGTATAGCTGGAGTTAAGTCTGCAGTAGCAGTGTCTCCATAACCTACCGTACATCCACAACGCTGACATGGCGTTTCCAATGTCAACAAACGAGTAACACAAGAAGGTTAAAGTAAATTTCCCAAAAGTCAGCACATTTGAAGGCATGGCAACGACTTTGAACCGACACCACGCAGGCACGCACGGGCGCATGCACACACGCATGCACGCATTGCAAAGTTTGCAGCTGGTAATCACTTTCTGGGACAGGAGTTGCCTGGGATTAATTTACTACGTCGCCTCATGATAGAATGAATGAAAACTATTATTTTATTTATAGGGACAACAGCTTTTAAACTACCAGTAAATGGTATTGCTGTTGCTCCGAAGGCCTTTTTGAATGGCCTGAAACATATGAGCTTCTTGTGGCGATGGTCACCAATTCAGCCTTACAATTCTCTGGGATGTTGGATACGTTAAAGACTTTTTTGTGTTGCTTGTAACAATAGAATTAGAATGCTTAATTTTGCATATGATTATCGACCATTTTCAGCTAAGAGTGCTCTTGAAAAAGAAAGAAACAAGAAACAAGCAGCAGCTCAGCACACGATATCACCTGGGTTTGCTTCCAACAAATAAAACCTCCAGAAAGCAACAGCAACTCGTCCGTTGAAGAACTATGGCGTGGTTAGGTGGTTCGAGCAAAGGACCATCCCGCAGCAGGGTTTCGTGTTNNNCTCTCTCCCTATCTCCCTGTCTCTCTCCCTCTCCCTCTCTCTCTCTCTCACTCACTCTTATCTATCTATCTATCTATCTATCTATCTATCTATCTATCTATCTATCTATCTATCTATCTATCTATCTATCTATCTATCTATCTATCTATCTATATATCTATCTATCTGTCTGTCTGTCTGTCTATATATCTATCTATATATATATCTATCTATCTCTCTCTCTCTCTCTCTCTCTCTCTCTGTGTGTGTGTGTGTTTGTGTGTGTGTGTGTGTGTGTGTGTGTGTGTGTGTGTGTGTGTGTGTGATATTCAAAGTATCTCTGAGTTCTGCCGTAGAGACTTTAGACACGTGTATTCATACATCCGTTGGAATATTCACCAAAGCCTTAATCCAAACCTCGAACTGCATGAGGCGCACCTTCATAAGCAATCATCAGGTGAGGTACAGTCACGCAGATTGGTTCGATGGTAAATGCAAAATTTCAAAGCAGAAAACAATAAGAACCCTTAGATTATACAAGAAAAACTCAGCTCACAATAAAAGAGCAACGTATGCTCAACTGAGACATGCATTAAAAAAATTGACAAGAGAAAAGAAAATAATTATATGAACAAAGTGCACCTCGACCTTTTATCAAAAATCTTAATAACCCTGGCACATTCTGGCAAGTCATACGTAAATTCCGAAAACGAACAGAAACGCCAGACATTGCCGTAGAAACATTTAAAACGCACTTTGAAAACCTCTTCAACCAAAATGTAGACATATTAAGGACAAGAACTGATGAAAAGAAAAAATGTTATGATCTACAAGATGATGTACTAGATGCCGATGTTACTGCACAGGAAGTAGAATTAGCAATAGCCACTGTCAAGCATTCCAAGGCCACAGGTCTAGACGAGGTCCCAGGCGAGCTTATGAGAATGGGTGGAGTACGTTTTCTTCCCTTTCTGACACAACTATTCAATGCTATCTGTGATGCAAAGGATTTTCATCGAGATTGGAGCAAATTGGTTATTATGCCTGTACATAACGGTGGGAGTACCCTTGACCCCCATAATTACAGGGGAATCTCACAGCTAAGTACACTAAGTAAAATCTTCTCATCAATTCTAACAAAACGTCATAAAAACTGGGCGGAAATTAAGGGGAAACTATGTTTTGAGCAAGCCGGGTTTAGGAAGAAAACACTCAACTGTAGATCACATCCACGCCATAATAACCAATGCAGTATATGTTGCCTTCATTGATTACATGAAGGCGTTTGATTCTGTTCTGCACCCATGTGTTTGGGATATACTAGCGGCGTCTTGTGACTCCACGAAATTTAGAAACATGTTGACATTTATATACAACAAAGTACAGGCATACGTCAGATGGAACGGCAACATTTCGACCCTCTTTAAATGTCCCATTGGAACAAAGCAAGGGGCCAAGGAGAGTCCGGTTTTATTTTCCCTATACATGAATTATGTTGCTAATTTTATCCGTCAGAACGGTAAGCACGGGGTACAACTGCAAATCGGGGGAGAGGAGATATTTTTTCTTATCTTCGCAGATGATGTGGCACTGTTGTCCACTATCCCTGTTGGTCTCCAGACCCAGATTAATAATCTAGTATATGCCTCTAAACAAATTGGTCTAAGAGTGATTAAAAACAAGACTAAAGTAATGGTTTTCCGCCGTGGAGGGTTTTTATCACATGGAGAAAAATGGTCCCTGGATAGAGACGAATTAGAAGCCGTAAATACATTTAAGTACCTTGAATACACCTTCACGACCAAATTATCAGAAACGGTCGCTCTCAGCAATGTAGCCACTAAAGCAAAACAGAAAATTGTTTCTTTACTTAAAAGAAGGTGGCTCCTTCGAACTTTCGATCCGAAAATATTCTTTAGAATGTACGTGGCTCAAATACAACCTTCTGTTACGGACAGGCTAACTGGGCCTCGGGTTTGCCTAGCCCGCACAAATGAAAATAAACAAGAAACACAAAACGCCAGCACAGAGTTCCAACAAGGTGTATTCAAACGCAAACAAACTCCACTGCCCGTCCCACACCAGGGCTCACAGGTGCTGACGTGCGGCCCCTGCCGGCACTCAGACTTCATACACTCAAGCTTCAGCGGCCCCCCGCCGACAGTCTTCAGACAGGCCCCCGCCCGGAAAGCTCCACTGCTCCGCTATCCAAAGAACCCTGAAAAAAACCACATACTCACTCATCCGTTCCTTCACAATCAATCATCATACATCCGCGGTATTTACAATATAGAAGGATACAGATAAAATAAGCACTCACCCGTCACCCTGGGGTTCATTCGCTCGAGTGTCGTATCCAGCTTTCACTCGGCAAATATACAATCAATCAGATCATTCGCTCACCCGTGAACACTCCTCAGTCACTACGTCACCCACTCATGCTAAAAATAATCCCAGTCAAAACCTAACCACGTGCACACCACCATTCGCCACATTCGATTCGTAACAACCACCCCCCCATCAAGCCGAACAAGTTCCTGCAACTTGTGTAGCTTCAATCCTGCATCATCCTGGAACCCATATCCGCCTGCGAATTCCAGCGGCCCTCAAACGGTAAGAGATGGAACCTTCATCACCCACCGTGAACTGCAACCCTAAGTCTGGCAGCATTTCCCCGGGCACCCCTGTGCGGGGAAAAACGTACCCCCGTGCTTCTGCCACGACCTTCGTCTCTACTGCGCGCAGCGCCACTGCCCCCGGACAGCGCGTCGCCCCCTCGACCAACGCGAGGACACACTTGTCTCCCCTGGACGACGAAGGAGTCAACGGGCCCACCACCTCCCCGGGACCCACCAAGTGACAACCCGTCGAGTCATGAAAATGGGTATTAAGAGGAACATCCGACCTCTGCAGTGACTGCACCCTCTGAGGGGTGATGTCTACTTCAGGACATTTTGCCGCAAGTAGAGGACGGAAAGGCTTCTCCCCAGCCTGAGCCTGTGCCCTTGTCTGCATGGCCCCCACTAGCTCTGCGCATTGGAACCGAGCTCCCGGAATCCTACCCAGAATGACGTCACACACGGGATTCTCGATGACGCAAGCATCAACCTCACCCCTGAACACCGGAGTATCCAACCTGACCCGTGCGACTGGTAGCTCGACAATATCACCTGCGAACTGTCGACAACGCAGCACGCGTTCCGTGATTTGATCCGGAGTCAGAAAAGATCGACGCACCCCAACGGTCGAGCACCCCGAGTCAAGCATCACCTGCACCGGTCGTCCGTTCAACTGACCCGAGCAGATTTGCAACGAGCTGGGCACGTCATGCTCCAACGCCATAGCACAGCTAACGTCAGGCATCTGTCCCCCACTGCCAGACGAAGCAAATTCCCGTGAGTCCCCACACGGCACCACGACACAAGATGCCGTGACCTGGCCCCTTGGGGCGGGTTTCGCCGGACACTCCCGAATCCTATGGCCCGCCTCCCCGCAGTACCAACACGCGACGTCCTTATCCGGAGGCTGAGATCGCTCAGTGTCCGCACGCCCTTCCCTGTAAAGCCCTCTGCGGGGCCCTGGACGGAAAAATGCTCGACCCCTCTGCACCCCTTGGGAGTTTGGTCGCGAAAACCCAGGTGCCTCAACGGGTGTAGCAACCCCTGCCGACCACACATCAGCAGATGCCTTGGCAGACATGGACTGAGAGGGATGAGCCTCCCGATACCTTTCAGCATCGGCCACCAAGTCTTGCACCGACCCGTACTCTCGCTCCTTTAGAAAGGTGACCAAACTGGCCGAGCAAGACGCGAGAATCTGCTCCCTCAAGACCAGATTGATGAGGCCGTCCAATGTTGTCTCGACCCGCGACAGGTCTACCCACCGATCCAAGAGATGCCTCAAATGACTTACATAAGTCATCATACTTTCTCCCTGCTGAGGCTTCAAGGCACGGAAGCGAGACCGATAACCCTCTGCGGAGCACTGGAAGGTACGCAACAACGCTTTTTTGAGCTCGTCGTACGAGAGCGACTCTCGCAACGATAGCTCGTGGTAGGTGTTGAGAGCTTTGCCCTTCAAAAGAGAGGGAAGCAGCATAGCCCAATCCCGTCTATCCCATCCCACGGCACCCGCGTACTTCTCAAAACGAAAGAGATAGCTATCCATCTCGTCCGTTTTGTCATCAAAGTATGGCAATTTTGGACTTGCCGCAATTTTTTTTGAAGGAGTGGAGGCAACATCCTTGCTCACTCTTAGCTTCTCCAATTCAAACTGCCTCTCTCGTTCTTTCTCTTCCCGCTCACGTTCTTTCTCGCGCTCTTGCCTCTCTCGTTCCTTCTCGCGCTCTTGACTCTCTCGTTCTTTCTCGCGCTCTTGCCTCTCTCGTTCCTTCTCGCGCTCTTGCCTCTCTCGTTCTTTCTCTTCCCGCTCTCTCTTCTGCTCACGTTCTTTCTCTTCCCGCTCTCTCTTCTGCTCACGTTCTTTCTCTTCCCGCTCACGTTCTTTCTCGCGCTCTTGCCTCTCTCGTTCTTTCTCGCGCTCTTGCCTCTCTCGTTCTTTCTCTTCCCGCTCTCTCTCCCGCTCACGTTCTTTCTCGCGCTCTTGCCTCTCTCGTTCTTTCTCGCGCTCTTGCCTCTCTCGTTCTTTCTCTCGCTCTTCCCGCTCTCTCTGTCTCTCTTCTCTCGCTCGTTCTTGCACATATCTCGTCATTTCCAGACCTTCCAATCCCAGACTTTCAGCCTCAACCTTGTACGCAACAAATGGGTCAACCCGACCCAAGGGGTCAACCTTGGTTGGCTTCTCTTCCATGTCGAATTATCAGAATATAATCCACGTATTCAATGCTACACTGATAATCTACACCTCTTCAGTGCAAAGCCCCTGCAAATTCCCTACAACCATTCAAATTTGCCAAGCAAGCAGAACAGCGCGCCAATGGCCAATTCCAAAAACAAAACACAACCCGCCACCCTAAAACACACAACAAATCAATCAATCGTCCAACCGACACTTCCCTCAAACATGGGGTACACCAGCCGAGCAAATTTAAGCATGCAAGTTGTCGGAGCCACCAACTCAAAACATGAAAGATACAACTGGCTGATCGTCCGAGACGACAGCTCACTTATCACACAACTGTGGACTTACTGAACAAAGCAAAGAATCAACTCAAAATATTATCGCTCGATCCAAAGCATGCACTGCGACTCACTGAGCCAAGCGGAAAATTAAATAATTCAGAGTGCACATAATATCAATCACAACTCACAGCATGCAACTGCGCAATCACTGAGCACAGGAAAAAAAATCAAATCATCACAATCCAACGCATGCAACTGAACAAAGCAAAGTAAAAAAATAAATCAATCAATCAATCGTCCGATAGACACTTCCTTCAAACATGGGGTACACCAGCCGAGCAAATTCCAGCATGCAAGTTGTCGGCGCCACCAACTCAAAACATGAAAAATACTACTTGCCGCTCGTCCGAGACGGCAGTTCACTTATCACACACTCCCGAGCATGCAATTGTGAAATCAACTGAACAGATA
>JAWQFJ010001175.1:57500-70000 GCA_034096865.1 Theodoxus fluviatilis
GGCATGGTTCTGTCAGCTTTGATCACGTCAGGCATTTCGCCATTCCGTTAATTAAACAGCCCTCGCCATTCCATCAATTGACACTTTAGGGAGGTACGACCTTAAAAAACCACTTTCTCTTCAAGCCTCGATTCTGAAAATTTGATACATTCAATCGGACCTAACTTCCAGTTAGTGTGCAAAATCTCAAGGAAATCCGTCCAGTAGTTTTTGAGATATAAGCCGTGGAGTCGGGACAGACACACACACACACACACACAACACACACACACACACACACACACGACACGACACAGTACAGGATAAAGTCTGCATAAACCTGGAGGGAAAATCCTTCTTTCTCCTTCACCAATGTTCTCGAAATTATTCTCCTCGCATAGATTCTATATAGGATCCATTCTCTTCAAAACTCTACTCGCAAATGACGTCACGTTATTCGACGTCATTTGCAAATGGAGTCTGTTGTATCGTTTTCATTGAAACACCAAAATGTAAAAAAGTCACTTTCTTTTCAAACCTCGAGTCTGAAAATTTGATAATATTGAATCGGACCTAACTTCCAGTAAGTGTGCAAAATTTCAAGGAAATCCGTCCAGTAGTTTTTGAGATATAAGCCGTGAAGTCGGGACAGACAGACACAGACACACAGACACACAGACACACAGACAGATAAAGTCTGTAGGACCTCCAGTAAACCTGGAGGGATAAAGTCTGTAGGACCTCCAGTAAACCTGGAGGGATAAAGTCTGTAGGACCTCCAGTAAACCTGGAGGGATAAAGTCTGTAGGACCTCCAGTAAACCTGGAGGGATAAAAATATCCTCTTACAGGATAATACGACTAGACTTCAAAGTCAGACTGACGTCACGTTTCCCATCCAACCCGGGATTACGTCACCCCTCCACGCTCGTGGAGAAACCATCCCCGTTCATCTACATACAAGACAAAGTCACTCTTCTCGTTACGCTGAATCGCACCAAGGACCCAAATAGAAAGACAATGTTCCACGACGTAACCGATAGCGTTAACACGCTTGCAGACCGACTGCTCGAAAGAGAAAAAAATGACAATTCTTCCTTACCCGACTGCAGATGAACTCATGACGCACAAAGTCTCAAGCCTACAAGCCGTCCTTGCTTAGGCGAGACATCCAGGAAAACTACATAATCATCTGCCCTCGCAGACGTGAGGGCATCACTCCCTCAGAGCGAAACACACTCTCCACTCAACACTTTGTCTCTCTGTAGACGACCCTGTAGACACGCTTCGTCTCTCCGTAGACGACCTCCGTAGACACTCTTCGTCTCTCCGTAGACGACCTCCGTAGACACCTTGTCCACGAATCCTCTCCCTCGACGATCCCGCGACGGCAGTAGTGGAAGGACGCTCCTCCGCTAGGTCGCAGACTGGGAATCCACGTCGAGTGGACGAGAAGGAGCAGTAGGCACTCGACTGACGACTGCTACGACGACAGCTCGGTGAACGCTCGTCCGAACTTGACCCTTCGATGAGTAGACGATCCACCAAGTAGAATCAAACTCAGAGGCAGGTACTGGTTTGACCTAGACCAGCTCTCGGTCCGTAGAGAGTTACCAACCAGTATGGATAGTATGAATGACTGACAGACCGTCGATGACTGACAGACAGACAGATTGACAGACCGATTAACAGACCGACTGATTTTGATCGGTTGACCAATTGACCTGTAATGAAAAGAGTTACGCACAATCACTCTTCCGCTCCTCAAAACAGCCTAACGATTTCCCCAGAGTCAAATTCACTTTACTCTGTATAAGCGTTATTCCCAAAAGAACACTGCCAACCCTATTTCTTCCAAATTGAGTCAAATATACTGACTTGTATAATTTACGAAAGAGAAATCATTTCACTCCATTTTCCCAATCCACAAGAAGCTTACTTAACTTCAAACCCCAAGGTGGAGTGAAGAGGCCGAGTCGTTAGCGCGCTGGACCTACAACCGCTTGCGGCCAGTGGGTGCGGCGTTCGAAGCTGCGCGGTCCCCAGAATTGCATCCTTGAGCAAGATGCTTAACTCCCATTGCTTCTCCCCACCCAGGAGTGAAACCGGGTACCAAATGGCCCTCTTTAGGGCTACCAAACGGCCCTCCTCAGGGCATCTCCCCAGGTCCTTCGGATGAGACCTTAATAAACCGAGGTCTAGTGTGTGATACGCATTCACAACATCAAAATCACGCACTATAAAGATCTTGACGCTCATGTCCTCGACGGGTGGGTGTCGACCACAGTAAAAACACCCAGCACGCACAATTTCTCCTTTGTGGAAAACAGTGTGCCAGCGCCCTTGGCAGCAGGACACTGGTCTCATTGACTTGAGACACTACACACTGAGAGGCAGCCTCGACATCGGCTGAAACGCTTTGAGTCTCACTGAGTGGGAGTATCGCGCGGTATAAGAGTGATTTATAATAATTGTAAACGCCATGAGCTTGCCTGTCAAGGGAAGGTATGTGCGTATGAATAAATTATCATCATTATTATTATTATTAAGGTGAAGAAAGAACTTTTCTCTTATATTTTCCTCCACTCAATGACTCGATCTTACAATGTGCTTACGCGCGCGCGCACACTAATTTGGACACACAAAACGGTGTTCTTACCTCAACAGGTCAATGGCACATTCCACACACAGCTATCTAGCTGCCCACGGTCATCACTTAACCGTGCAGGGTTTCTGCCTCGCGGCTTCCCAACTAACGTAGATCTCCAGGCCGTGCAACTTCGCACCCCATAGGAGCCTCTCACGATAGCAACCATTAGACTCCACGTCTGATGAAGGAATGTACCTATTACGCATCGATGAACAGTGGGGAAAAATATATGACGTGTCCTCTCCAAGCCAACAAAAATATTCCTGCTGACAACGCTTACGTCAGAAATCGTCACCTTGCACTAAATTTCGATAACCTAGTGCAGAGAGAGAGAGAGAGAGAGAGAGAGAGAGAGAGAGAGAGAGAAAGTACACGAAACCGCTTTTACACTAACATCACAACGTTCCCAGACTTGTCCGCATTTCTTTTCTAAGAACCGCAGCATTGCAGAATGAAATAAGGCCTAATCTTGAGCTTCTGTCATCCTTGTTGCAGAGACGAATGAATGCTTCCCCAACCCCTGTCAGAACGGAGGGACGTGCACTGACGGATACAACTCCTACACCTGTAGCTGTGTCAAGGGATTCACAGGAAAAAACTGTTCAACAAGTAGGTGGTGTTATGAAGCGTATACACGTCAACAAAGAGTTGGGTACGCCGTCTAACATTTTCTGTACTTTTGACAGTTTAGAGACTATACAAGAAAGATTCTGACGACGCACGTAGATACAAATATTCTGTACTACTTGTACTCTCTTGAGACAAAGACCTATTGGTTTTGTTTGGTCATGGACAGCCCCGGATGGAAAACGTCAGCAGGTGAGATGGTACTATGAAACTGCAGAGTGAAAAGCAAACATTTATAAAATGTTATTCTCTCTGACTCTCACGTCTTGTGTTGCAGACATTGATGACTGTGGGAACAAGCCGTGCCAGCACGGAGGTACATGTGTTGATGGAGTCGACTCCTACAACTGCACCTGTGTTCAAGGATTCACCGGCAGCAGCTGTGAAACAAGTGAGGCCTTTTCAGGGGCGCGTTGCGTAGCATTCTAGTTGGCGAAGGATTCCTCGCGACCGAGTCGAAGGTAGAGGAGCAAGGGCAAAGGAGGTAGGCAACGGCCAATTATCAACTGGCAAAGCGGAAGTCCAAGAGAATATCGCTGCGTCCACAGGCAAGAGTTGGTGAAGAAGTTGCTGTTAGACAATGTAGCTGACGATACATACATTACAATAGTTTTCCACTTGATTGAACACACCATGATGACATCTCGAATAGGACGAGAGTTTTGTTAAAGAAAAAAGCAACCCGGATGTAAATATATATAAACATTCAAAATTGTTGTGCCTTGATACACACCGGATCAATTCAAGGGTCGGTTCAATGTCAGAATTTTTACAAAAAACAATTTAAGTATGGTTTGCCCACACTTGGTACGGTGCGTTTCTGTCCGCTGCTGGATACGCCACTGCTTGGAGTCTTTCGACGCTACATCCCTCGCATGTTATGGCTTGTGAGCAATGGCCCATCGTCGCGCTGCATGATTCTAAGAACAACGGTGCTGTTTCCCGGTTCGCCGACGTTTTTCCATGATAGCAATTCTTTAGTCACGAGTTGAGTTGATAATGACTCTTCTACAGCAGCTGGTAGACCGGCGACTTACAGTGTTCAGGTTAAATATCAAATTAGCAGAGCTGACGTAACCGTGGTTTCACTTGACAAGCTGTGGAACCCTGTGTGTGTGTGTGTGTGTGTGTGTGTGTGAGAGAGAGAGAGAGAGAGAGAGAGAGAGAGAGAGAGAGAGATTCATTTAAACAGACGAACAAAAAAATTCATCATGAATAACAGATGGATGGATGATGGGTGGGTGAGTGGATGAATGGATGGATGAATAAATGTATGAATAAATAAAGAAATAATATTTAAATTAATGAATAGATACTTGATAGATAGATAGATAGATAGATAGATAGATAGATAGATAGATAGATAGATAGCTAGGTAGGTAGGTAGGTAGGTAGGTAGGTAGTTAGGTAGGTAAGTAGGTACGTACGTACTTACGTACGTACGTACGTACATTACATACATTACATACATTACATACATTACATACATTACATACATTACACACATTACATATATTACACACATTACACACATTACACACATTACACACATTACACACACTACACACACTACACACACTACACACACTACAACCACACTCACACCACACTCACACCACACTCACACCACACACACACCACACACACACTACACACACACTACACACACACCACACACACACTACACACACACTACACACACACTACACACACACTACACACACACTACACACACTACACACACACTACACGCACACTACACACACACTACACACACACTACACACACACTACACACACACTACACACACACTACACACACACTACACACACACTACACACACTACACACACTACACACACTACACACACACACTACACACACACTACACACACACTACACACACACTACACACACACTACACACACACTACACACACACTACACACACTACACACACACTACACACACACTACACACACTACACACACACTACACACACTACACACACTACACACACACACACACACAGACAGACAGACAGACAGACCGATTGCCACATAGATTGATAGGATTAGATTAGATTAGATTAGTTTAGATTAGATTAGATTAGATTAGATTAGATAGACAGATAGACAGATAGACTGATAGATAGTTGAAGCAAGATGTAGTGTGGCCGGAGTGATGAGGCAGGGAGTATACAGACGGTGTACTGTCTCTCTCCCTTCACTCCTTTGGAAAGTGCGTTAGTCAAAGTACATTCTGCGCCAATGAATGAATTCCAAAAGTGATTCGTGTATAAATGAATGGCCAGTGAAATGTTTACGGTGCCAATTAAATCAGGTACTTATTTATCGTGTTCTTTTAATATTATCGGTTACAACTCATGGAGTGCAGGTTGCCATATATGCGATTATTGATAAGGATAAACACTAGGGTAATATTCAATATTGCAGACAGTACATGGTACATCAGATTAATAAACTGCAAAATTCGATGTGCTCTCAAGCACTGCAATGGAAGTCGAAGACAAGGATACTGCCAGATCAGAGAGTGAGTCTGCGTGAACAACATATATCTCTAAGGCAGCAACAGAGTGTGAGAGAAACACGCCTTTCACCTATCTCTGCAGTTACAATCCACGCACACAAAGATGGGAACAGATAAGAGATAGTGCGTTGAACTACATATATTTGGACAGGTCTCTACATCCTATTATCACCCTCTTACAGATCGATAGATAGATAGATAGATAGATAGATAGATAGATAGATAGATAGATAGATAGATAGATAGATAGATAGATAGATAGATAGATAGATAGATAGATAGATAGATAGATAGATAGATAGATAGATAGATAGATAGATAGATAGATAGATAGATAGATAGATAGATAGATAGATAGATAGATAGATAGATAGTAGATAGATAGATAGATAGATAGATAGATAGATAGATAGATAGATAGATAGATAGATAGATAGATAGATAGATAGATAGATAGATAGATAGATAGATAGATAGATAGATAGATAGATAGATAGATAGATAGATAGATAGATAGATAGATAGATAGATAGATAGATATATAGATAGATAGATAGATAGATAGATAGACAGACAGACAGACAGACAGACAGACAGACAGACAGACAGACAGACAGACAGACAGACAGACAGACAGACAGACAGACAGACAGACAGACAGACAGACAGACAGACAGACAGACAGACAGACAGACGGACGGACGGACGGACGGACGGACGGACAGACGGACCGACGGATCGACGGATCGACGGATGGACGGATGGATGGATGGATGGAGGGAGGGAGGGACAGAGGGACTAATGAATGGGTGGATGGATGGATGGATGGATGGATGGATGGATGGATGGATGGATGGATGGATGGATGGATGGATGGACGGACGGTCGGACGGACGGACGGACGAACGGACGGATGGATAAAATAAAGAAATAAAATAAATCGACGAAGAATTATTTAATGTACACAAGCCATGAATGTAAGACTTCATCTCGCAACATCTTTATCTAAATATCAGTATGTAGCCAATTTATTTTTTTTAAAAAAAAGGGTTAATACATTTTTGCGTATGAAAAGTACTTTACTGCAATAGTCATTTCTACAGTTTAGTCTGCACTTGGCCGTGTCAATACTAAAAAAGCATGTATGTGCACCTCAAGAAGAGTTACACGTAAAATATCACATTTTGTTTTTTGACTCACATGCGAAGCAAAAGTGAGTCTATGTACTGAGCCGTGTCGTCCGTCCGTCCGGGCGGGCGTCCGTAAAAAACTTAAACGTTGGATTTTTCTCGGAGACTATTAAGTCTATCAACACCAAATGTGGCATGATGGTGTATGATGACAAGGCCTCAAAAAACATACATAGTGACTTGACCTTGCTTCAAGGTCAAGGTCACAGGAGCCATAAATGTGGTCTCAAAAACAGTCATTTTTCCCATTTTCCCAATTTTCTCCCACGTTATTGAGAATGGCGACCTTAGCTACAAGTGGTATATAGGTCAAAGCAAGCCCTATCTTTTGATACCAGTTTGGTTGACCTTGCTTCAAGGTCAAGGTCACAGGAGCTCTTCAAAGTTGGATTGTATACATATTTTGAAGTGACCTTGACCCTGAACTATGGAAGATAACTGTTTCAAACTTAATAATTATGTGGGGCACATGTTATACTTTCATCATGAGACACATTTGTTCACATATCATCAAGGTCAAGGTCACTTTGACCCTTATGAAATGTGACCAAAATGGGGTAGTGAACCACTAAAAGTGACTATATCTCATGGTAGAAAGTGCCAATAAGCACCATTGTGCTTCCTATGCCTTGAATTAACAGCTTTGTGTTGCATGACCTTGGATGACCTTGACCTTGGGTCAAGGTCACATGTATTTTGGTAGGAAAAATGTGTAAAGCATTTCTTTGTGTATGATGTCATTGGTAGGTTTAGTTGGTTGACCTTGACCTTGAAGGTCACCTGAAGGTCAAGGTCATATAAAGGTCAAGGTCAAGCATGTGAGTCGTATGGGCATTGCCCTTCTTGTTTGTAGCTGTGAGAATGAAGTCTCCTGTCACGATGACACAGGTCATTATGGTCACTGTACATGTAGAGGCAATGTGGTCAATATTCGAACATTACCTTAACTTCGGCCCGCCTGAGGGCGTGGTTCTAGGAGGGAATTAACAAAGCTTCAACACACGATATGGCAAAGAGAAACAAACAAAAACAAAATATTGAACATTTGTCTATAAGTGTCTTTCTAACACTATTTCAGAAAGTCAAATTAACAAATATGCCGTTTGCTATTGTTTTCCAGTCGACAAAACATATGCATTGGTATCTCAATAGAAATACGAGTCGAACGTTTCTAATAAACTCTCTCTCCTTCCAGCAAATTATCTGCTTTTCAAAGTCCTTTTAGGTCTCTGAAAAATGTCTAGAGGTAAGATTCTAACTTCATTATTGTGTGATGCATCATGAAGACCGATGCAAACATTCTTGTTTCAGACGTTAATGAATGCGTCAGCTCACCCTGCATGAATGGAACTTGCCTCGATGGAATAAACTCGTACACGTGCAACTGCACTGCTGGCTTCACAGGAACTCACTGTGAGAGTGGTAGGTAGATGTCATGCAATGTATCCAACACTATGCACACAAACTTCCATGTCTTGAAAGTGTTTTGAGAAGAACAACCTGAACTTTTCCAATCAGATTTACCATTGATAAATTATGGGAAGAGGATGCATTGATTTCTGACATGTGTCAAATTTAAAATAACCAAACGCAATGATCCATGTTTTTTAAGAATAGAAATTAAACAGAGATGTACGCTGTCAAGGTTTTTCTCGTAAGAATTTAAATCATGACATGAGAAAATGTTCAAGCGAGAATAAATAGCAATGTGAAAGCACTCACAAAGTGATTTGCATATCATTTTATGGGCATGCTACAATGGCGATATCTAAACTTGATACTCTCATTGACCATTTCAATATTGCAGATATCAAAGAATGTTCCTCCAACCCCTGCGCACACGGTGGCACTTGTCATGAAATGGTGAATGCATTTAGATGTGCTTGTCCACTGGGCTACAATGGAACAATATGCGAGGAAAGTAAGTTATCTTTTCCATTCGAATGCGGTTCTTGTTGTTGTTGTTGTTGTTGTTGTTTAAGCACTACGTGTATATTCAGGCGTGCTTGAAAGCATGGCACTCAGTCAGCACTGCATTCATCATCATGGTTCTGTGAGTATCTTAATTTTTCCAGACATTGATGACTGTGCCACCCATCCCTGCAATAACGGCAGCTGCACAGATGGTGTCAACAACTTTACCTGTGCCTGCAAACCTGGTTACAGAGGGAATACTTGTGACACAGGTGAGTTCCCTTATAGAAGAGACCGACATTTTTATTTCTGCATCTTTCTTTATTTGTTTTTGAGATTGCTTTGCGTCTTACCTCAAAGTAACTATAGTAATGGGAAGGCTCCTAAAATCAGTTTACGCGAAGGTTTCATGCGATGTGTAAGCCCGAGGCACCGAGCTTCAGCTGCTGTAATTTGTTGCGATGATAGCGTGGGTTACTGTTGCAATCACTGACATTGACAGTTACTGGCACAACCACTCCAACCAGGAGCTCACGCCTGACGGCTAACGCTCGATAGGCACGACAATCAAACGGCCCTTTTCAGGGCCAAAAGATTTAAGAAAGATTACAATTAGTCGGAATCATTGTCACGACTCGCCTTTCTTTGTTGTCAGTCCGACCCCGGCAACCACGCTCTGTTATACATAATGCCAGTTACTGAAAGAGATGTTCCTTGACCATGGACATGGCAGGACCAGATAAGAATCTGACTTTTATTGCTAAAAATTCGTCTGCAGCTTGATACTGTGAATACTTTTTTTGCCAACTTGAAAAGAGGCACACTATTCTTGTCATAACCCTATAGTAGCCAGAAAATGATCTGACATGATGTCATTATGTTGTTTGTTTGTATATCCTAGTTTTAGTAACGTAGCTTCACACTTCTTATTGTCAAAACTGAAACAGTGTCGCATACAGCATTAAAGCAATTTCATAACAACGACTATGAAATAGAATGGAATTTCAATACTTTTACAATCATGTCATTTCTAAAATTGATACTGAATCTACACAAGCGGCATAGAAAAACTATAAATTCCTATTGAAATCTGCGTCTAAAAAACTGTTATTATCTTGAAAATTCCAGAATGAAAATGTTTGCTAGACTGCATTCTTAGACAATGTACGGACCTGATAATAAGTGGTAGTTGCTAACCTTGATACAATGTGATGTGCCAACTTCCATGTAGCCCTTTGCTATCTACCACCATTTTTGCAGCCTGCACCGGCGGTCACTACGGCCTCCACTGCGTTATGGGCTGCAGTTTGCATTGCCTGGACTCCCCAGGAGACACGGACCAGCACTGCCATCATGTGACTGGGCTGTGCTTGAGGGCTGAGGGGTGCAAGGACAGGTATCAAGGCAGCATGTGCGCTGAACCGCGTAGGTGTCTGAGCTTTTTTCTTTTTTCGTGAGCATTTGAGTAACGCCCATACACACATTGAATATGGTCAGCACTCATGTCCACAATTATGCCCAAGATTTGTGTATACTTTAATACAGTTTGACTTGTCCATAGTAAAGTTAATCTAAGTCGAAATGCTGGACGCAGTTGTGTGTTTTTTAATATGAAGTCTTACTGTGTGAGGAGCTATTCTTTAATAATGTAATGTCTCAAATATATTGTTGTTACATAATACCACTTTTTCGTGATTTTCTGCAGCTGGGCCAAACACAGGTGCAATAGCCGGAGGCACCATTGCTGCTGTTGTTGTCATCATCATAGTCATCGCTGTAGTTATTTGGTAGGTCTGGAGTAAATTGTACATCTTTTTCTGTTTGTTTGTTCGGTCGGTCGTTTATTCGTTGTTTCGTTTGTTCGTTTGTTTGTTTTTTGTTTTATGTTTGACACACCAAACGTCTTCAGTTTGGTACAGCTCAATTACTGTGCATGCCATGCAAATAGGAATTTTTAAAATATAAACCAGTAGTAATGAGTGGAGAGGCAAAAATCTACCATCATTTTCGTTTTTCTGTTAAACGACAAGGTAACTATTCTCAGCAGTCCCACCTTGCTCGCCACACAATGAGCATTACACTGAGCGGACTAGGAGACAGTCCCCATAGGAAAATTGTCATACAGTCGAGCCTTGACTAAAGCATAATTAGTTACGTCTTCATTATGCATTTTGAACTCGTTTGCAAAAAAGAAACCAGAGATCATGCACGATAATTCTGCAAACTAAATTTCATCTCTTGACAATGCGTTACTGCAGGTTTAAGCGGAGGAACACCAAACCGAATATTGAAATTGACGCCCTGAGTGAAACGTCCGGCAAGATTAAAAGACAACAGCTGCAAGAAAACTTTGGTAAGCCTTCTGCACTAATAATATTTATTCTCAGGGAAAGACTTCTTGAGCGAAACTTATTTTTCCTTTCAATCAACCCACTTTTCGTAGTGAGTCTGAAACACCACATGAACACAAGTGTAGAACACGTTGTTGCACGCTCGTAGTTTATCCCCAGATCTGTTTTCTCTGTATATATACGTTTTCCTGGATAAGGAGAAAACGGTCATGTGCAGTGCATCATAAACCTGTTTTTGAGTGACCGTTCACACGTGGTATTTTGTCTTGTGATATTGACAGTCTTTTACGGGGTGGCAGAAAGTAGTGATCTGAGTAATCATGACATCTATATTCCTTTGGAATAAAGTACGTATATGTGCACGGTGTATTTACTAATCATATTTATGGCGTGACATTTGGCCAGTTTTCACAATAATGTTTAGTGTGCAATATCATCGTCTACGAAATTTTACACGTAGACACACACAAAAACCTACCCTGTCCTAAGATTGTTCGATAAGGTCTTGATACTAAGTTTAGAACTTCACCAATATCTGTCAAAGGATCTTTGCTTCGTTGCCTGTAGATGGCGTGGAGGAGGGGCAGGAGTCTCATGAGATGTCGAGCCCTGACAATGACCCCTACTACAACACCGCCGGTGCTGTCTCTCCCACTCGCCTGTCTCCCGCCAGGCTGCCCGACCTCCTGGCCAAGACACGCGCTGACCCTGACTTCCTCAAGAAGGAGTACCAGGTCTGCAAACACGACTATGTGGTTCTGTAACTATGGATATTCTGGGGCGTACCCATGGGAACTGTATCAGGTGCTCACGAAATGATGATACCATTCTAACTGTAAAAAGCCTAAGGTTACAGAAGTAGGTTCTCGGACAAAGACTGTGATGGAAGACATTATCTGGAGATGAATTTGAGATAATGTATTCAACTTTCCGGCAAAATAGTGTCTTATTGTCAAGCTTTGTGCTCGCTTTGTTATATTACGGGGATAACATGCGTGGTTTTGAATTGACCTCGTATGTTTCTGCATGCTGATTTAAGTTTAAGAGTTTTAGTAAGCAGTCATTTGTACTGAACGGCTGTGTTTTGTCTTTACCAGCGCCTGCCTCAGGGACTCACCCACCCCGTCACTGTGGCCACAAATGAGCACAACAAAGGGAAGAACCGCTACAAGGGCATCTGTGCCTGTGAGTGTTGTCTTATCACTACTCGCACGGTACAGGCGCTCGAAACATTCTGCTGTA
>JAWQFJ010001175.1:77500-95000 GCA_034096865.1 Theodoxus fluviatilis
GTGCTGGAAGAGTGGTTCCTTTGGACAACTTCAGCTCTGATCCCGTGGCCAAGAGCAAGAGCAAGATTGCCAATGAGTACGAGGTGTGTGGTGTTCCCGTTTTTCGGTGGGAGAAGTCTCTACTTTACGTCATACCAGTTGCTTCAGTATTCCAGATAATATATGTCTGTATTTACAGACCTAAGACACACTAAGACACAGCGAATGGTGTATATCATTGCTTTCCAATTAGATTTTAATTGCAAAGAAGAGAACTCAAATTAGGACATCGCTGAGTTCTCAGTTTCAGAGTAGGAAAAATATGACTTTAGTTTCAGTGGTATTTTGTCCCTGCAGGCGCTCAAGCTCTGCATTCCAACGTTCTCGGATGACGACTGCAGTCTGGCGAATGTGCCAGAGAATCGCCACGCCAATCGCGACCAGCAAATTATTCCACGTGAGTTCGTGATCTCTGCAGCTATTGTCAGAACATTTTAAAAATGTATTTGGGGTCGATGTGCTAATCTGTTTGTCAGCATAATTGTCACACTATATGCTTTATGTGTGTGCGTATGAGTGTGTGTGTGTGTGTGTGTGTGTGTGTGTGTATGTGTGTGTATGTGTGTTTGTGTGTGCGAGCTCATGTGTTTGTGTGTATGTGTGTATGTGTGTGTGTCTGTGTGTGTGTGTGTGGGTGTGTGTGTGTGTGTGTGTGTGTGTCTGTGTGTGTGTGTGTGTGTGTGTGTGTGTGTGTGTGTTCTCAGTTAGTTTGTCTGTTTGCCTGTCCCAGTGCGTGCATTCTGCGTCTGTGTTTGTATGGACGTGCACGTATGCTGTCAGAGTATGTTGATCTTTAACTTTGATTTACAGAACTTTGTACACTGGCATGGTATATTGAATCCAAATATTATAATAACATTTGGATATGCACATTAGCTTCAGCAACAACAGCTGAATACAATTGTTTGTTTGCAGCTGACAAGTGCATCGTGTGGCTTCATGAATCTGTCGGGAATGAGATCAACTACTTCAACGCCGTCTTCTTGCCTGTAAGTTGCTGCACACACATGCACGAGAAGAGAGAGAGAGAGAGAGAGAGAGAGAGAGAGAGAGAGAGAGAGAGAGAGAGAGAGAGAGAGAGAGAGAGAGAGAGAGAGAGAGGCAGGCAGGCAGGCAGGCAGGCAGGCAGGCAGAGCAGGCAAAAGCAAATGCCGCAAATGAAGCTATATAAAGAATAAAGGCGAAGTGCACTGCAATTTTCATCATCTTTAGTTTTATGCTCTATAGTTTTTAATATTTCCATACCACGTCAATATTTATCATGTTTGCTACTTTTTCATTTGGATTATATCTAAATAAAGCAGAGAAATGGTTACGAATCTCCTAAATCTTATTTTGAGGATCAGATTTGACTAGCACGCATGAATGTGTCGCTATCTGCTTGGCTTCTCGAGACCACTGCACGCCCATACATACATGTGCTTTACATGTGCTCACTACCGGAATAGTGTCTAGTTGCTCCGCGTACGCAGAATGAGATAATGGCATTTCAATGTGCAACGGCCTAAAGGCATCTTTGCATAAAACTATCCACACCATACCAACAGGTACACTCTGCAGACAATCTGAGTACCAAAGACGTGCAGTAGAGCTTTATGAGAGACGATAACATCCTGTCAACTGTTGAATCTTTTCGATGCAGCTTTACACTTTTGGAAAAGAGTTGTTCTGATTTTTACGTCTTTCCGTCTCCAGAACTACGAGCAGGAGAAGCGGTACATCCTGACCCAGACGCCGATGCCTTCCACCGTGGTCAACTTCTGGAGAGCCGTGCTGGAGTATGGCGTCAGTGCCATCGTCTCCCTGGACCGACTCAAGCCTGACGCCCAGGTGACAACACCTTGTCTATGGTGATGTTGGGGCTCCCTGAGGAAACTGTGTGCTTTCTCTTCAAATGTTCTGCGTGCCTTATGGTTAAACTATGAGAACATGACGCAGTAATACTTTTCTGTGGTTCGGATTCAGTTTTGTTCAATTCTATGTTAAATACTGCGTGCTTAAATGATTCTTCAAATAGACTTTGTGGCTATGGTAACATATTTTGTCATGTATGCATGTGGAGGCCAGTTTGAACACAGAAATCGTCACACATACCACATTTCCTGAACTTATCTGAACATAATAATGTATTATTTATGCTTTTGTATATTTTTAATAATTGGCGTCATTTTTTTCTCAAGCGTAACACTGACATTTTCTGCAGCTAAACATCTAGCCTGCAAACAGCACATTTTTACAGTATGTCTTCCAAAATCAGCCACCGATAGCAGTAGTGTTTAGAGCGGTAAACACGACTGGAAAATGAGGATGATATATTTCCCTTGTAGTCAATGTGTAATGAGTCTCTAAGTTCAGTACTAAGAATGAATTCAGTGTGACATCCGCAATCTTCCTATGAGGTTTCTTGATTGGGTGCTTCTTCCAGGCTGCCGTGGGAGCGTATGTTCCTGTGGACACGACTCCAGTGCAGCAAGGGCCCTTAACTCTGTCACTGGTGAACACAGAGAAGCACCAGGGGTACACCACACGCACCATCCAGGTCAAACTGGTGAGTCTCAGTACCATTACCATTCATTTTCGTTACATCACTTGTGAGTTTGCGTTTTTCAACCAATGTATGTCCCCCATCTGTCCACATTTCTTCAGTTTCATAGTCACTCTTGTTTCGGATTGTTTTATTCCGTTCGTCAGTCCGTCCATCTCTCTCTCTCTCTCTCTCTCTCTCTCTCTCTCTCTCTCTCTCTGAGAGTGTGAGCATGCTCGAGTGCATGCTAACGTGTGATTGTGCGTTCTATTCACGCTGGCGTGTACCAAAAGGAGGCTTACAGATTACTTAGTCTGCGTGACAACTGAGAAACAAATAAAGAAATAATCAGAGGCGTATTAGTCGCGGTCACGTGAGATAATATGCAGCGACACATACAGAAAATGTCGTAGTCAATGCTGGCTTAGCTTGTGGTATTGCTACATTAATCTGTGGTGACATTTCAGGGCGACAAGGCCAGCAGGACAGTGCAGCAGTGGGTTGCCAACATGTGGCCTGAGAACGCTGCTGTTCCTCCAGAGACCAACCAACTGCTCAACCTGGCCCTGGAGGTCTGCAACTCCACACCTCCCAGTGGGGGCAGAATCCTCGTCCACTGCAGGTAGGCAGTGTACTGTTCGATGGATGCATGGATAGATGGATGGATGGACGGATGGATGGAATTAATAATTCAGAGTTCTCCCATACCAGGGATTGAACCACGGCACTGCGCCTCGCACATAATCAAACGCCAAAGCTTGCTCGCCTACATCCGCCTGTCTAAAGACAGGGTTTCAATAGGTGAGCAGAGGTTGAGGAGCTGCCTAAGAACTCGTGCAAGAGGGGAGACAACTCTATATTGGGTTGCCAGGAGCTGGTAATCTACATATCAATGATTAACATGGTTTTGGGGAAGCTCCTTTTCAGACGATTTTCGTTGCCGTTGTTGTTGACGTGCCCACAAAAGAAAAGCATCGTCTTAAATGGAGCTTCATCAACACCATGTTAACTATTGATATGGATGGATGGATGGACTTTCACGGCTTAACAGCCTTTGTAGGCTACTTAGTGCCATCAATCACGCACAAAAGATAGAGCAAGTCCAGTCACGAGTTTCCTAGTTGTCGCCTCTTACGAAACACGTAGGGAGACGCTGTGGGTCAGTTCTTAACCCCAACCTACAGAGGGAGTACAGTGTGACGGAATCCTCCGGGTTTGGGGGAAATAATGTTTCATAGCTATTTTCCCGGGAAGGCCGGGTTATTTTTCTGTTTGGAATAGGGGTGGGGATGGGGGTTGGAGACAATAATTTGTCGTACTGACTCAAGTGACGTTGCTGCAGCATGACCAACACGTGTGTCGAATATTAACATTTACATTCTACTGGGATGCTGGCTCACAGGTGGGATTGTGTGGTCGAAGTTTAGTGTGAGGCATCAGACGCTTTGTAACCAAAGGATCCACGTGCTTGCTGTGGCTTCTGGCAACAGACACCTAGTGTAAATTTGTGTGCAGCTTCTACTGGTCGTAAAGGTTCGACTCCAAGAAATCCCGAATTATTACTGACCTTAATACCTAGTTGGAGAGGGAAACATTTGTTGTCTCTTAGTTGTTTGTGTACCGGACACCAACCGCCATTTGTCAATGTGCATAACAATGCATGCTAATTTCATCAGAATCATCACTAAGCAAACGCTCAACAAATTCGTCGGTGCGGTTAAGTAAAATGTTATCTGTAGTTTTGTCCCTTCCGCAAAAAAATCCTCCAGCATCCCCCTATTATAATTACCATAAATAAGCTGTTTCCTCTGAAATTATGTCTTTAAACTTGAACAATGTTGTTGCAGAAGAATCTTTCTGATAAGTTTTGTAAACTGGCTTGGTTTTCTCGTGCACGGTTACCTATTGTCAAGGCAGCCTGTGAGGCCCTGTTTGCCTCCTGTAGACAAGGTATGTTGCAGTGCTGCTGCTGAGACGAGAACATACAGAGCTGCATGCACTTTGGAATTACGGCACTCCGATGTCTAGCTTGTCATGTTAGTGAGTGCGATTCCCGTGTTACCCTTTTTTATTTTGGAGCGAGAAGCCTTTTTTTCAGAGGTGAGGGAGTAGAGCTGCTTAGCATTGAAACTGGAATGAATGCACGCCTGCTTCTAACCGCCATCGTGGCGTGTGTTATCCTCGTCTGCCTCCTCTACGGTAAACCGTTGCCTGTGATGTAGCAGAGACGGGTGGGGGTGTAAGCAAAATCAGCGCGATGTTCAAAATCTGGTTGCTATACTTTAGCAAACATTGTTACAGATGCATACAGGGATGGCACAAACATTGTTATAGATGTTTGTGCCATCCCTGTATATACATTCAGCAGACTATGAAGCGTTGGGCGACACTGAATGAGAAAATACGGCAGAGGGCGCGAATTTCCCCCTTTACTGCTACTGCACACCAGCCGTGGGTTTCTGAGAAGAAATCCTGACGCATCATACGCGATCTTCTTGCGGGACCGGAAGTGCGTGTCGTTTCGACAGGTTATTTATAAAATGTTCAGAGATGAGCGCTCACGGCGAGCGCCTGCGTGGACAGGTTCCATGAGCAGAAAAGCAGTAGGCCTTGCGAGCGCTCGCAGTGAGCGCTCATCTCTGGACTGTGTTTTAAACTTACGAAACAAAACGCACCTCTGCTCTGGCGAGAGGATCGCGTGTGATGCGTTAGGATTGCTCGTAAGAAACCCTCCTCAGACCTTCACTGTCAAGGTTGTTGGGTTTTAAAATATCCAATCATGTGTGTCCCCTATATAAATATCATGACCGCCTTTTGTGCTTGCAGGGACGGGAGCAGACGGAGCGGAGTGTACGTGGCACTGAGCACGCTGCTGGAGCGGAGCAGCTCTGAGGCGGAGGTGGCCGTGCCCTACGTGGTGGGCGTGCTGTCCTCTGTCAGGCCACAGGCACTGCCCTCTAGGGTGAGCACAGGAAAAGACCGATTTTTCCCTTTTCATTTGTCCTACTGGATCAGCAGTAAGGCCTGCGAGTGGTAAAATTCAGTCACCTTTCTTGTGAGGAAGGAAAAATCTTGTCATTTGAGATCTATTGGAAATTATGTCATTGTGTGACTGCTTGAGCGTGCATGCGCTTTTGCGAGAGAGAGAGAGAGATAGACAGAGAGAGAGAGAGAGAGAGAGAGAGAGAGAGAGAGAGAGAGAGAGAGAGAGAGAGAAATCTAGTTTCTTGTTACAACGCGTCAACTGACGCACTGAAAAAATAGCGTTCACTCCCAGAAAAAATGTGTCTTCATTTTTAGTGCTAATAATCAGTACAATATGCATCAACATTTATTCCCTTCATCTACGTTCTAATTGTAAGAAATGCTTCTTCCCCGTAAGTTACCCCGATTAAACAAGAGTGCAAGCGTTTCCTCCGATCGTTGTATACGGTCCTATGACGTAGACAGCCCATAAGTGTAACCGCTACAGTTTTTTTAATTTGATTTTTGCTTATGTAAATTTCCTCTCCCTGTGGTCGGGGGTTAAGCATTGACCCACCACGTCCGCCTTCACATTTTGTAAGAGGCGAATAACTAGGGAAATCGTGACTTAACTTGCTCTTACACTAATCATGGTTTTCGTAATCAATGGCCTAACATAGCCTACAAAGGCTGATATACCATAAACCTCCATCCATCCATCCATCCATCCATCCATCCACTCTTCCGTCCATCCGTCCGTCCGTTCGTCCGTCCGTCCATCCGTCTGTCCGTCCACCCAGCCACCCATCCATCCATTCATCCATCCATCCTTCCATTCTTACATCCATCCTTCCATCCATCCATCCGTCCTTCCGTCCGTCCGTCCGTCCGTCCGTCCACCCATCCATCCATCCATCCATCCGTCCATCCATCCGTCCATCCGTCCGTCCGTCCGTCCACCCATCCATCCATGCTTCCATCCCTTCATCCATCCATCCATCCATCTATCCACCCACCTACCCACCCACCCACCCACCCATCCACCCATCCACCCATCCATCCATCCATCCATCCATCCATCCATCCATCCATTAATCCATCCATCCATCCATCCGTCCATCCGTCCCTCCGTCTCTCCGTCCGTCCGTCCCTCCCTGCCTCCCTGCCGTCTCCCTCCCTCCCTCCCTCCCTCCCTCAATCCCTCCCTCCCTCCCTCCCTCTCCTCCCTCCCTCCCCCTTCCCTCTCTCCCTCCCTCCATCCATATCCATCCATCCATCCATCCATCATTCATCCATCCATCCATTCATGTAAATGTCTTACATACCTCATCGGGCAAAATTTCAAGTTACGAAACATTGATCTTGAAGTTTTTCACATGAAGTGGACTTCACTTTCATCTTGCAAAATGTACATGTTTTTCTGTTGCTTTCCTATCCAGGAGCAGTATGCCTTCCTCTACGCCGCCATGCTGAAGCATGCAGGGAGCATTCAGGTGTACGAGAACGTGACAAGATTTAAGGCCTCTCAGCAGAACAACGACGAGCAGGAAAACGTCTACAGCAATGACCTGTAGATCTGCAGCCCGCCAGACTGACGGAAGAGCTGCAGGTTTGCACACAAGTGCACGGAGAGCCCCAGCGGACCAGGTGTACAGCAGGCGAAAAACGGCCACTTTTTATTGCGTGTTGTTTTGTGCACACACATAATATATGTATGTATTTGACGCAGTAATACTCAATAAGTTCTACAGTGTGTTTTTCCATTTGTCCTGCAGAAGGAATTTTTTAATATTCAACTTCAACTGTATCGTTTTGCAGTATGCTGTTTTGTTACTGAATCATTCCTGGAATGTGCGATAATTAGTAAGTCGAAAGTGATATTCTGATTATTGTTCCCTATTATGCTACCACTGTAAGCTATTTCACCATGAATTTAAAAAATAATATTTCTGATTTTTGACTCACATGCGAAGCAAAAGTGAGTCTATGTACTCACCCGTTTCGTCCGTCCGGGCGTCCGGGCGTCCGGGCGTCAGGGCGTCCGGGCGTCCGGGCGTCCGGGCGTCCGGGTGTCCGGGCGTCCGAAAACTTTAACGTTGGATTTTTCTCGGAGACTATTAAGTCTATCAATACCAAATGTGGCATGATGGTGTATGATGACAAGACCTCAAAAAACATACATAGTGACTTGTCCTTGCTTCAAGGTCAAGGTCGCAGGGGCCATAAATGTTGTCTAAAAACAGTCATTTTTCACATTTTCTCAATTTTCTCTGAATTTTTTGAGATTGGATACCTAACCTATATATGGTATATAGGGCAAAGTAAGCCCTATCTTTTGATACCAGTTTGGTTGACCTTGCTTCAAGGTCAAGGTCACAGGAGCTCTTCAAAGTTGGATTGTATACATATTTTGAAGTGACCTTGACCCTGAACTATGGAAGATAACTGTTTCAAACTTAATAATTATGTGGGGCACATGTTATACTTTCATCATGAGACACATTTGGTCACATATCATCAAGGTCAAGGTCACTTTGACCCTTATGAAATGTGACCAAAATGGGGTAGTGAACCACTAAAAGTGACCATATCTCATGGTAGAAAGTGCCAATAATCACCATTGTGCTTCCTATGTCTTGAATTAACAGCTTTGTGTGCATGACCTTGATGACCTTGACCTTGGGTCAAGGTCACATGTATTTTGGTAGGGAAAATGTGTAAAGCATGTCTTAGTGTATGATGTCATTGGTAGGTTTAGTTGTTTGACCTTGACCTTGAAGGTCACCTGAAGGTCAAGGTCATATAAAGGTCAAGGTCAAGCATGTGAGTCGTATGGGCTTTGCCCTTCTTGTTAAGTATACATCTCATGAATTGCTGCAGGCGTATAACAAAGATTAAACAAAAAAACTTTTAATGAAGTACCTACTGTAATATATAGTGTGCACGGTGAAATATCCGTCGTTTTGATTTGTGAAACTATGCACGAAGACATTACTCCACATTTATTTTGTGTTAATAGTCGCAAAACAAAAATAATTTAAGATAGGCTCATTATAATTATTGCATCACCAGATATTCCACAATTTGAAGAATTAGTGTACGTTTCGAGATTAACGCCATCATTTTGGCTCTCATGCTGGTCAACTGGCAACATAACTGTGAAAATGTTTCGATACGACTTAAAAAGTGCAGAACGTTCCAGAACAAACTTGTATCTATAATGTATAATGTAGCGAGGTTTCGCCGTTCTCGCCTACAGATTTAAAGATCATGTGTGACGGGTAAGGTGGGACCTATGAAATGGTGGAAATGTGCTAAAGGACAGATTCCGAGTACCTATAAAATCGGAGCGTTGTCAGGTTTATGTATTGTTGAGGTGATCAAACAACAGCAGGTTGCATTCAGTGAAAAACACTTCTTGCATCAGTCAGTGACATCAATGAAAGTACTTCCTATCGCAGCCCAGTCAATTTTTGTAGCCAACCTTCATCTGTGCGTTCCTGAAATGAATCGAGAATAAATTCTTGCTGCCACAGGTGTTCAGTTTCTTCAAAGGTCATTTTGATAAAGAGGAGATGAAAAGCAGATTACTAGCAATAGTGTGTGCGATACCTTTTAAGGCCTCTGCAGTGCATTAAATTTCAACAAAATTAGTTTCACATACGAGACTAATTCTAAGTTTTAAGTGCTGACAAAGTTTTAAATATTAGCGTGGTACTGTGTGTTCGAAACTGTTAATGAACTGATATACTGCAAGAGTATTATCCCAGTGTGGTACTGCGTAATTACGACTGGCTTCAAATTTATTTGATAAAAGTGATTTTAGGTGATAACGCATCTTATCTATTATAAGTCCTAAATCGAATCCAATATTTTGAAATATGGGGCGAAAAATCAAAATAATGTTTACATTCCTCTTACAGGAAGGAAAAGTGCCATATCATTATCATTACCACCACCATCAAGACAGTTATTTAGCAATGAAATGTAATGGGGCGAGTTAGGGCTTGCATGTTTACGTATGTAACTGCTGCTTTTGGCTTGCAACGTCATAACAGGGTTTTTAATATATATATTTTAGTCTCTTCCGCCAGGTTTCAGGATGAAAATAAGCCTTTTCCCATGTATGCTCGTGTTACTTGTCTCGATTTTTACTGTCGAAAACATGATATTCTGACCCTTATTCCGTCATGTTATCGATCAAAAATGTCATTTGTCTATGCAACATATTTAGGGATCATTTTCTGAAAACTGCAAAATGTCAGTGTTCGTCCTTTATATATATGTACCATGATATTCATTGTCAGTGCTGTCAATAGTTGTCTCCCATGACAAGCATGGCTGACGTGATTCAGAATACACTATTGGCATTTTTTATCACGTGATGAGCGTCGCATGGTGGACCGACCATCGTCACATATGTGCGGCGATTAGAAGCCAAGTCCCATTCTTGGAATAAACCATTTGAACTTTTGCAACCTCGCAAATTGTAAAGAATATCTCCAGATCTCGTTACTTACTTAGCACTTAGGTCTCTCCACGCCAATAGGCGCATAAGGCCTTGACGCTCTCCTCCAGGCCACCCTGTCTCTCGCCACCACCCTGGCCTTGCTCCATCGTCCCCATCCTGTCGTTTTTTTCTTCACAGAAACTACACGTGGCTAATGAAATATGCTGTGCACTGTCGTTGTTTGAAGATTGCTCTTTGATGAGCAAGGAACTCATCTTTGCGACCTATCCTTCATTTGGTCACATATGGCAGAGTTTTAGCGCGCAGTTTCCGTGTAATGCTACCATGAAACTCCAGCTGTATGTTTTCATCTGCTGAAATTCAACATAAACGTTTTTCGTGTGATTCACTCCGATTTGCCAAACATTCTTGTTCAGCTGTTGACAGCACAAAGCCATTACTATGCCAAACATATTTTTTGGTTATACTCAAAAGAATTTTCCGCATCTGCTTATTCTGTCAGGTGACAAGAAGCGTCTTTGTATGAAATCCATTGAAGTTTTATCATCGTTACTATTTTTACTGAGTGTGACTGATAGTATATCTTTCCACTTGAGCAGTCTAACGTTTCGATATCTTTACCTCATTTCCCAAATGTTGTTGTGGGAGCCTGTTGGTTCTCCTGTTATCAAAAGTTTTGCAACAATATATAAAAATAAAAGGTTCTTTTATTTGAATTTCTTGGGGATTCGCATTTTAGAATATTTTTAATGGATGCATATTATGTTTCCTTTTGCTTTAATTTATGCCTGTATCTGTGTTATTCACCATGTATTTACTGGATGGATCCCCCAGCGATCATATGTGAGGGGTTTTCTGTAAACTCATTCAGTGACAGACCGTTGCTTGTTTTGAAAACTTTTTTATTTGTCTCCACAGGTTCTGTTCTCCGTTGAATATGCTGCTTGAAAAAGTTGTTTCTTGTTTCAGTCTGTTTCTCACTTTACTGCCTCAGCTGATATTCTTAACTATCGTTTTATATGTTCCCTTGTTCATAAATCCAATAGTCAGCGCTTTTGTAACGAATGAATATCCAATGATAAATATAAACTTAAAAAATATGTGAAATTCCATTATGTATTAAGATTGGTCTTTTTGAGTTTTCAGCGTATTTCTGCATTATTTCGATTAATTGATATATTATGATATGTGAATTCACTTATACACATGCTATTTTTCATTTGACCGCAATAAAGACTTTGTACATTTTCATGTGTGTGCGAAATTCTAAAGATTCTAAAGTTAAAGCTCTTACGGCCAAGTAATCCAAATGATAGCCAAGGTTAAATCTCCACAGTTATTGAGCGTAATATAACACACAGCATTGAGGACACTTAGTTATCATTTTTGGAAGAAAAAAAGACTGCTATTTACACGGATACTGGTAAGAAAACAGTACATAACAAGAGAAATGCACAAATTGTGGACAGAGATGTCGGCATCAGACGCATAAGATAAGTTTACATGGGAGAAAGGAGAACATGCTTTCTGGTCAAATTTTCCCATCTGTACTCTATTAAAACCACCACATTTACCTCTTTCAGTATAAGTGTCCTTGCAACAAACGATGGAGCACAGAACCATAAGTGTTCTAAAATCCCAAAGTAACCACATAGTAAAACTATGTCCTGTTATAATTAAAATACTCTCTCTCTCTCTCTCTCTCTCTCTCTCTCTCTCTCTCTCTCTCTCTCTCTCTCTCTCTGTCTCTCTCTCTTTCACGCACGCACGCACGCATGCACGTACACGCACACACACACACACACACACACACACACGCTCGCACACACACAGATAAGTGCATGTACGCATTAATCGAGTGTGTGCGAGTGTGTGAGCATGTTTGTGTTTGTGTGTGCGAGTGTGCGTGTGCGTGTGTGTTTGTGTGCGTATGTGTGTGTGTGTGTATGTGGGTGGTGTGTGTGTGTGTATGTGTGTGTATGTGTGTGCATGCTTTTGTTGCTATGCTTTCCCGCAACCACTGAAGCTGCTGGATTCAGACTTGACACAGGTGCCTTATTAAGGAAATCAATAGGCTATCTACCTTTGTGGTAGTGACATCAGGGGCTGAATTTGGGGCAGTATTTAATTTTACCTTGTGCTTTCCAGTAGCTTGAGTTCGGCCACAAGAAGTAGTCACGTGGGGTAGAGATAAGGATGCAAAGGGTGGTGAGAGGCGTGCTTACAGTCCCTATCAACAAAGATAACCCACCCCCAGCCCCTCAATTTCTGCACTTTGAATATCTTCCCATTATTAGGCAATTGGTTTGGAAGAAGGAAAGGAGGGGGATGGGGTGGGAGTGGGGAGCAGGGAAAGCCTTATCCAGAGTAGAACAAGCGAGAAACCTTTTCATTTATTTGATGCAAATGAGGATTAACCCACAGCATTGTCTACCCTGAGATTCTCAGTTAACTGTGTATTTCACCTTTACATCTCTGCAAACAACACCTAGAAATTTTCAACAATTTTGGTTGCCTTTTTCGAGGATGAAAAGGCGGAGGAGGAAGAAGAGGAAGAGGAGGAGGAGGAGGAGGAGGAGGAGGAGGAGGAGGAGGAGGAGGAGGAGGAGGAGGAGGAGGAGGAGGAGGAGGAGGAGGAGGAGGAGGAGGAGGAGGAGGAGGAGGAGGAGGAGGAGGAGGAGGAGGAGGAGGAAGAGGAGGAGGAGGAGGAGGAGGAGGAGGAGGAGGAGGAGGGGGGGATGGGGGGAGGAGGATGGGAGGGGGAGGAGGATGGGAGGGGGAGGAGGATGGGAGGGGGAGGAGGATGGGAGGGAGAGGAGAAGGACGGAGGGAGGGAGAAAGGGAGGGAGGGAGAAAGGGAGGAAGAGAGAAAAGGAGGGAGGGAGGGCGAAAGGGAGGGAAGGAGGGACAAAGAGAGGGAGGGAGGGAGGGAGGGAGGGAGGGAGGGAGGGAGGGAGGGAGGGAGGGACGGAGGGAGGGGCGGAGGGAAGGAGGGAGGAAGGGAGGGGAGGAGGAGGAGTAGGAGGACTAGTAGTAGTAGTAGTAGTAGTAGTAGTAGTAGTAGTAGTAGTAGTAGTAGTAGTAGTAGTAGTAGTAGTAGTAGTAGTAGTAGTAGTAGGAGTAGGAGGGGAGGGGGATGGGGGAGGAGGATGGGAGGAGGGAGGAGGATGGGAGGAGGGAGGAGGATGGAAGGAGGGAGGAGGATGGAAGGAGGGAGGAGGATGGGAGGAGGGAGGAGGATGGGAGGGGAGGAGGATGGAGGTAGAGGAGAAGGACGGAGGGAGGGAGGGAGGGAGGGAGGGAGAGAGAAAAGGAGGGAGGGAGGGCGAAAGGGAGGGAAGGAGGGACAAAGAGAGGGAGGGAGGGAGGGAGTGAGGGAGTGAGTGAGGGGGAGGGAGGGAGGGAGGGGGAAGGAGGGAGGGAGGGAGTGAGTGAGGGAGGGAGGGAGGGAGGGAGGGAGGGAGGAGGGAGGGAGGAGTGAGGAGGGAGGAGAGAGAAAGGAGAGAGGGAGGGCGAAAGGGAGGGAAGGAGGGACAAGAGAGGGAGGGAGGAGGGAGAGAGGGAGGGAGGGAGGGAGGGAGGGAGGGAGGGAGGGAGGGAGGGAGGGAGGGAGGGAGGGAGGGAGGAGGGAGGGAGGGAGGGAGGGAGGGAGGGAGGGAGGGAGGGAGGGAGGGAGAGAGTGAGGGAGGGAGGGAGGGAGGGAGGGAGGGAGGGAGGGAGGGGAGGAGGAGGAGTAGGAGGACTAGTAGTAGTAGTAGTAGTAGTAGTAGTAGTAGTAGTAGTAGTAGAAGTAGTAGTAGTAGTAGTAGTAGTAGTAGTAGTAGTAGTAGTAGTAGTAGGAGGAGGAGGAGGAGGAGGAGGAGGAGGAGGAGGGGTGTGTGGGAGAAGGAGGAGAGGTGTGTGGGAGGAGGAGGAAGGGTGTGTGGGAGGAGGAGGAGGTGTGTGTGGGAGGAGGAGGAGAGGTGTGTTAGAGGAGGAGGAGGGGTGTGTGAGAGGATGATGAGAGGTGGGAGGGAAGAGAAGGAGGAGGCAAAGAGAGGAGGAGGAGGCAAAGGGAGGAGAGGAAGGCAAAGGGAGGAGTGGGAGGCAAAGGGAGGAGGGGAAGGCAAAGGGAGGAGGAGGAGGCAAATGGAGGAATGGGAGGCAAATGGAGGAATGGAAGGCAAAGGGAGGAGGAGGAGGCAAAGGGAGGAGGGGAAGGCAAAGGGAGGAGGAGGAGGCAAATGGAGGAATGGGAGGCAAATGGAGGAATGGAAGGCAAAGGGAGGAGGAGGAGGCAAAGGGAGGAGGGGAAGGCAAAGGGAGGAGAGGAAGGCAAAGGGAGGAGGAGGAGGCAAAGGGAGGAAGGGAAGGCAAAGGGAGAAGGGGAAAGCAAAAGGAGGAGAATGTGGCAAAGGGAGGAGGAGGCAAAAGGAGGAGAAAAAGGCAAAGGGAGGAGGGAAAGGCAAAGGGAGGAGGGAAAGGCAAAAGGATGTGGGGAAGGCAAAGGGAGGAGGAGGCAAAAGGAGGAGAAGGAGGCAAAGGGAGGAGGAGGCAAAAGGAGGAGAAGGCAAAGGAAGGAGGAGGCAAAAGGAGGAGGGAAAGGCAAAAGGAGGTGGGAAAGGCAAAGGGAGGAGGGGAAGGCAAAGGGAGAGGAGTATTGCATTGCTGTCAAGGACTACATGCACACAAGGAATACACGTTGACGCCCATCACATGGCCTGGTGGAGTTGTCTCCCTTGATGCACAGACATATACTTTCTTTCACTTCAGAACAAGTCTCGTTGCGTCTGAAGGAGACGTTTAAAAAACATGTTTCCTAATTTTTATGTGAGTTCTTTATTTCATCGGCCTTCGTTGTAAACTTTACCTGTCTTCGTTTCAACTAGAACCAAGATTTGAGCCTTATTGCTGTCCCGGTTTAAGGAATTTCGTTAACACCGTTGAAGGTTTGTCCTTTGGGAAGTGAGGGATTGAGTGTGGTTGTGAGGCGGGTGGGGTGTTGTTGTAAGGGGTTGCTTCCACAATACCCCATCTTTTCCATCCATGATTCTGCTGTGAGCATGAGGATTAATATCACACACACACACACACACACACACACACACACACACACACACACACACACACACACACTCTCTCTTCTCTCTCTCTCTCTCTCTCTCTCTCTCTCTCTCTCCCCAAAAGAGAGCACTTCTCTTTGTATCATGTATATTAACACTGTGGCTAAATACCTATGTTCGAGAGCACGGGAAGCGTGGGGTCCAGATGATACCAGGCGCGACCGAACTGTTTGCCTTATTCTTTGCTGACGATGTTGCTCTGCTATCCTCTACAGCAACTGGGTTGCAGAATCAAATAGACTCTTTTGCATGTGTATCGAAAACCCTTGACCTTCAAGTTAACAATGACAAGACTAAAGTGATGATTTTTAGACGGGGCGGGCATTTAGCAGTAGGTGAAAAATGGTATCGAAATCAGAAGGAATTAGAGGTAGTTAATAGATATAAATATCTTGGTTGTACTTTCACTACTAAGCTATCGCAAAGTGATTCTGTGAAAGAAGCGGCAGGTAAAGGCAAACAAAAAACTGTCCAAATTATTGAAATGATGTGGTCACTCCGAAACACAAGCCCCAAAGTATACTTCAGACTTTTCGAGTCACAGGTGCAGTCACCATTATTATACGGTGCAGAAGTATGGGGTCTGCAAAGACAATACGTGGTGGAAAAGGCTCATCTATTTGCATGCAAGAAGTTTATGGGTTTGGACATTAGAACACCAAATCACTTTGTGTACGGCGAACTGGGCAGATACCCTTTAGTCGTACATAGCACTGTTAAAGTAATAAAATACTGGCTCAGACTGATGAAACTGTCCACGCAAAGGCTGCCGAGACAAGCATATGCTATGTTAGTTAACTCGCGTATTCCAGACAATAAGAATTGGTCTTGTATGGTAGAAACTACCCTGTGTAATTCTGGATATGCATATGTTTGGCTGAATGGAGGGTTAGGTAATGAGAGATGTTTTTAAATGCAACTTAGGCAAAGACTACAGGACTGTTACCGCCAGTCATGGGATGCACGTAATACTTGCAGTGAAAAATTTGAGTGGTATTCTACCTTTAAGGATATATTTGGACAAGAGAAATATTTCAGTATCCTCACCATTAAAAAGTTTAGAGATACATTCATTCGTTTTCGATTGGGAATAAATGATCTCCGAATTAACAAACAGCACAGTCCTAACGAAAGGAGAAATCTTACTTATCCATTTTGTAATGAAGTGGAGGATGAGAAACACTTTCTGCTGGATTGTGATATGTATAAACATCTCAGAGAGATATATATTTCACCGCATGTACATCCAGGCTTACACAGATACTGTAGACGTCTTTTAAAAGGAACGAAAAGTAAATTAACAAGAGACGTTGCAATGTGTATCTTCTATGCTATGAGACTACGAGAAGAGACAAATTCTAGTATTGCGTAAAGATGTTATCATTATACGAAGAAAAACTGTGAATAAGACACGTGTTGATTGACCCTAAGTGGTTGTAGAAATTGGCATCATCTCTCTCTATCTGGCTGCTGGAGTAATAGCTGAATGCAAAACGATGTATAGAGTCAATGAAATTTAGAAGGCACTCAAATGAATGCTATGTATTGTGATCCATTCAAATGGGCAGTCGGCCTTCGAATAATGTTCAGTTCAGTTCAGTTCTCTCTCTCTCTCTCTCTCTCTCTCTCTCTCTCTCTCTCTCTCTCTCTCTCTCTCTCTCTCTCTCTCTCTCTCTCTCAGAATGATACAGAATGATATCACTGATCCCATTACATATCTTCTGTCAGCATGTGATGTAACCACTGTAAGAAATGTGGCGACGTACTTATACCATGCATTCCGACGAAGAGCTGAGGCTGCCACTATCTTCCTTGATTACAGAAATGATTTTGATTCTTGTTAGTGTTTACCGGTAGCTCTCGATGTAATCCTTGTTACTTGTCTAGCATTTTAATTTGCTTTAGGGAAGTGATACATTTGAAAGATATTACCCTGTAATATTTGTACTTTGCAATGGGCATGAGGCCCCCGCAATAAACCTGTTCGTTCGTTCTCTCTCTCTCTCTCTCTCTCTCTCTCTCTCTCTCTCTCTCTCTCTCTCTCTGTCCATCCCTCATTTTCTTATCATGATTCCGAATTAACATCACAAAGATGCTTTTTTCTGCAGATGCTATCGTTGTCTTCTCGAGAGAAAAACACACACACTCAATTAGCCTTTTTCTGTCAAAACAAACGAACACATGAATGAATGAATAAATGAATGAATGAATGAATGAATGAATAAATGAATGAATGAATGAATGAATTTCACGGTTTTTCAGCCTTTGCAGGCAATCTAATGCCATCGACTACATAATTCCTAGACCTGGTTAGAGTAAGAATAAGTCAAATCTGGATTTCCTTAGATAAGCGCTCTTTAGGAATCGAGTAGGGAGACGTGGTAAATCTGTTTCCACTCC
>JAWQFJ010001175.1:100000-102500 GCA_034096865.1 Theodoxus fluviatilis
ATGTTGTGTTTTGAGCCATATACAAATGTAACTATTTTTTCTCCTTTTCTACAACTGTTACGAGTATTTGTATGTTGACCATAAAGACTTGAAAGTAACCGGGGACCTGTTTTATTTCGTTTTTCTAGATCTCCGTAACAAGGAAGAGGATGACGGGGAGGAGGAGGAGGACGAGGAAGGGGAGGTGGAGGACGAAGAGGACGAGAAGGAGGAGGACGAGAAGGACGAGGAGGATGAGGAGGAGGAGGAGGACGAGGAGGACGAGAAGGATGAGGACGGTGAGGAGGAAGAGGACGAGGATGGGGAGGAGGAGGACGAGGAAGACAAGAACGGGGAGGAGGAGGAGGACGTGGACGGGGAGAAGGAGGACGAGGAGGACAAGGACGGGGAGGATTAGGAGGACGAGGACGGGGAGGAGGATAAGGAGGACGAGGAGGAGGTTGACGAAGAGGAGGACGGGGAGGAGGACGAGGACGAAGAGGAGGAGTTTGACGAAGATGAGGACGGGAAGGAGAACGAAGACGAAGAGGAGGATGTGGACGAAGAAGAAGACGGGGAGGAGGACGAGGACGAAGAGGAGGGCTGACGAAAATGAGGACGGCGAGGAGGAGGAGGAGGAGGAGGAGGAGGAGGACGACGAGGACGAGGACGACGACGACGAGGACGAAGAGGAGGAGAACGACGACGAGGACGAGGACGAGGGGGAGGACGAGAAGGAGGAGGAGGACGAAGAGGAAAAGGACGACGAGGACGACGACGAGGACGAGGAAGAGGAGGAGGAAGAGGACGAGGAGGAGGAGGACGACGACGAGGACGAAGAGGAGGACAACGACGAGGACTACGACGAGGAAAAGTAGGAGGAGGAAGAGGTGAACGAAGAGAAGGAGGACGACGAGGACGACGATGAGGACGAGGGGGAGGAGGTGGATGAAGAGGAGGACGACGACGAGGACGAGGACGAGGACGAGGACGAAGAGGAGGAGGTGGATGAAGAGGAGGAGGAAGACGAGGACGACGACGAGGACGAGGAGGAGGAGGTGAAAGAAGAGGAGGAGGATGACAAGGACGACAACGAGGACGAAGAGGAGGAGGTTGACGAAAAGGATGACGACAAGGACGACGACGATTACAAGGACGAGGAGGAGGTGGACGAAGAAGACGAGGACGACGAGGACGAGGAGAAATAGGAGGAGGTGGACGAAGAGGAGGAGGACGACGAGGACGACGACGAGGACGAGGAGAAGGAGGTGGACGAAGAGGAGGAGGACGACGAAGACGACGACGAGGACGAGGAGGAGGAGAAGATGGACGAAGAGGAGAAGGACGACGAGGACGAGGAGGGGAAAAAGAAGGAGGAGGCATTTTCCCAAACTCTGCGACATCGAGGCACTCATTTCATAATTGATGTTGTGACTTACCACAAAATTTAAACGTGATACACTTCGTTCATGGTCATCCACTTCCTTGTCGAAATCACTTTCAAAGGAAGTATCACTGGGATAATTGAAATCGGTGTCAAACTAAATGATCGACGTGGCATGTGTTTTCTCGGCAAACCCAGTCTCTGTTGTAAGATTACATCCAGTTTTAGCAAATGCGTTTTAATGATAAGGGTGCTAACCCACAAAATACTCGTAAACTTTAAGCTTACACACTCATTAACAAAGAGCACATAAACTTGTTAAGCATCAATACATATCAATACTGAAAAGTTTGGAGAGTGAAAGCCAATTAATAAGGATCCTCAAGTGCTAACACAGCCTTCGGTGTAGGGAAAAAAAGATAGCCTCTTTGGTGGGCACTGTTGTCAAGCAGGTACGATAACTTCTCTTATCTCTATCGGCTGTTTCATCGTCGACATTCTGTTGGCTCCAAACACTTGGCTGTTATCTATTCAACAAGGAAGTGGCGGTACGCTACGACGAGAGACGGGAGCCGTCAGAATCAGTTCGGGCAGAGAGGAAAGATGGCGACTCCTTCAAACAGTGAGTGAGACATTGCCAGTCCCCCAACACATCCCATTTCTTATTGACGGAATTTTTACGCCGTGTCCTGTGACTTTGCATTATCGGATTTCGTCATATCCAGTGCGTCCAAAACACATTTACCCTTGGTCTGGCAAGCGAAGTTCAAGTCGGGACACAGATGCGCACAGCAGTTGATCTGCTTCAAGTGAGAAGTTGCTACGTGAGAACCGCTTTGCATCCATCCCTGTGCCCATCCTTTCTGCAGTAGACTGCTTTATTTCTCCCATGCTGTCTATCGCGAATGCCGTTCTCTGCTGTCATGTGAGGGTTACCTTGGGATGTGCAACGCGTGTACCCTGAGGTCAGAACTGTCAGTTGAGAAGAGAGCATCCGGGCCTTTGCGAACACAAACTCTGCGTTCCTAGCAAATACACATTAGGAGTCAGACGTCCTCATGTGTATCGGCTGTTCTCGCGTCCGGCTGGAAAAGCAGAGGCAAGAAAAGTGTCTTCAACTGCTGAAGTAACCCTGCA
>JAWQFJ010001175.1:107500-117500 GCA_034096865.1 Theodoxus fluviatilis
CGCAGCAACTCATTTGCAGCGTCTTTCCTAACCGTGTGTGCGTGTGTGTGTGTAAGTGTGTGTGTGTAAGTGTGTGTGTGTAAGTGTGTGTGTATGTGTGTGTGTGTAAGTGTGTGTGTATGTGCGTGTGTGTGTGTTTGTTGGTGTGTTTGTGTGTGAGGTTTGTGCTGATTGCTAAAGTGTATGCAGTACTTCCTGAGTGTATATGATTTCAAAAAAACCTTATAATCACATCATCTACATTTTTATTGTAAAAACGGAATACTTCTTCGCAACACACAGAATCCCTGAGTGCTTCGGGGGATGGGGTGGGGGTGAGCGTGAGGCTGGAGAAAGAGAGAGAGAGAGAGAGAGAGAGAGAGAGAGAGAGAGAGAGAGAGAGAGAGAGAGAGAGAGAGAGAACGACTGGTTTATTGGGTAGGCCTCTGGCCTTTTCCAAAGCAAAGCAGGCAATACACGTTATGCATATGGAGATACTCCAGGTGGAACATCTTTGCCAGCATCGTATCAAATACGCATGTCTGCCCATTCATCCAAATAGAAAGCGTTACATTCTGGTGAATTTACAGCCAAAGCTCTTCGATTGAAGGCTTTGTACAATTAAACACTTTTGCCCTTGTTATAGTATTGTTTTTATTGCTTAAAAGAGTTCTCATCGGATTTTAAATAGGTGGCACAAGATGTAACAACAGGTACCGTTCCCTCAGGTCCTGCAGAGCAGGGCATCCCAACATGAAATGAAATTAATCCTCATCTTTTTCTCTATATAATGGACATAACAAGTCATATGATTGCTTCATGGCGTAGCGTCTGCAGGAAAAGCCGCGAACGGCGCGATCTAAAAATAGATAAGCGAGTGACGTCTACCAACATCCGGGGACATCCCTTAGCGTGCGTTCCCATTGCTGTGCTGCAAGATGGTTCGACACTGCTCCTGGGGAAAATGCAACAGCGATTCAAGATACAAGCACAAAGACCACATGAAAGGAGTATTTTTTATAACGGTGCCCGACCCACTTGTTGAATCGGAGAAATTCAATCGATGGGTGCATTTGTGCGGGCGAGTACACTTCAAAGTAAAGCGAAGCAGCTCCTAGGCACGATGGAGACAGTTCATTTGTTCAAAGCATTTCGTTGGTAGCAATGGACCTATAGAAATGAATCCGGATCCACTCCCTGCTCATTACACGGAACAGCAGGTGAGTTTTTATTATGATAGATCGCAATTAGGAGCTCCGCATCACACGGACTGGAAGATTTATCATGCCTCCGTGCCGAACAGAGCGTTTTCGGCGTTCTTTCATTCCTTCAGCTGTTCACAACGCGGACTTAGACTATGGATATAGCTACAGGGTTAAAGAGTAAAGCAACGGATATGCATTATTGCATACATAAGGCTAAGCTACACGAATGATTTCGGTGGGGGTTATATTATATTAATTATTGTGTGATGAGCGGGAGTCTGCGAGAGATCGACCCTACAGTCATGACAAGACGTATATATATATATATATATATATATATATATATATATATATATATATATATATATATACGTATGCCTCTGCAGTTGTGACTGTTCTGTGTTTAATCTGTTTAATTTTAATTGGTATCCACTTCACGTCTTATTCACTAGAAAACTGGACACTCGTCTGAGATCGAGAACACGAAAAAGTATATATAATTCAATAAACAACTTCATGGTGGAATAATAAATAAGTTTAGGGTAATTCACGTGTAAACAAATCGTTTTAGTGTTGTCAATTTTAGCAGCAGTACAGAAATAATTTAATCTATCGTTTTGCCCGGCTTGATAACGCTCTGCACTAAAGACGCGCGTTCCACCATATATAGCTCCCCGCTCACTCTCCACTCCAGAGAGTTTATAGCACTATTACTTGTATTAGAACAAACTCTGCCCTGGAGATACCGGGAGCGAGAATTCATGCGGGTGAGATTCAAATCACCAAGTTGACAAGTACTTAAAGTAGCTTTCAAAAGTGTTGTCCTTACCAGTGAAGGTTAGTACTGCGTATTCAATTAATTTGCAAGTAAATGTATGTGGCTATGAGTGTGTCATGCTCGGTAAATCGTATTTTTGAACTGCATATATATTATATCATGCGTGCCCGTTTTCCAGATCATCCATGCAGTTGATTATTTACACTACTACGCAAGCTGCAAATTTGAATTCACTTCTTCGGTTAACTGAATTGCTAAATTCTATACGAGAAGTATCGGTGATTGCGATGTTGGCTTATTTCAGTGTTATAAGGCTGGAGTTAGTCAACTATGGGATTCCATTGCCGAGAAAAGCACTGAATATGCACGCTGCTCTTGCAAAAACGCAGTTTCAATTTTTATTATCACGTACGTCACCAGTGATGCGCACGTGCGTGCGTGACAACCAGTCGCACTGGGTAAGATGTCTTTCCGAGGCTTTGTGTGAACAAACGCCATTTGCACACTCTTCTCCGATCGAATGCTGTCCCCGGAAGTAGTGCCGCCGCCGGAAAGTACCGAACGTGACGTCACGCCGAAGTGAACGTGGGCTTACAGACGCTACGCTATATATCTTTGTCTATGGATGTACAAATCAGTGATGCCCATTCTAAGATAGAGAGAGAGGGGGGTGGGGGTGCTTGAAGAGGTATCCAAGTCCAAAACGCATCAAAGTGCAGTTAAATATAAATCGTATTAGATTCAGTGTGAGTATGAACTGCTTTTACAGGCTGTTTGTTGTTATCTGTCTATGCACTTATCGCGTCGACCAAGACGTGACGACCTACCTGTAATCAGACTGGACAGGTGAGAGAGCGACGTTGCACCAGGACTAAGGCAGAAACGCCGACCTGTCTGATTTAAGACCGATACGTGGCTTCTCAGGGACATATTTATTGCCGTCACAGTCTCGTTTTCGTCGCCTCGCTTTTTTCTGGATGAATGTATTCCACGCGTGCCTGTTCTTTCTAGGGTCCCCATGCAGAGACGCGGAAGAGAGTTTTATGACAGACAGTGCTGTATGCATGCAGCCCCAGATCCCATGTCAGCCTGTACATGTACACCTCAAATGGGTGACTAGTTTCCCTGATAGAAGGACCCTCCTCTCCTAAAATCCGCTTCAGCTTTCCCTCAGGGTCAGACTGACAAACACCAAGCTGCCCGTGCTGCGAACTGCAGACTTACTACAGGGAAATTAACACCACAAGGCAAACGAAAGCCAGCAGTGGCACGTTGGCCTGTGGACAGTGTGGAGGAAAGGCGTGTAACTACAGCTTTCATCTTGCATGATAAACAATGTTGTTTAAGCAAGCACTATGCATCCTGTAGTGTAGAGATGGGAGCGGGGTGGGGTGGGGTGGGGTGGGGTGGGGTGAGAAAAGGAGGGAGGGAGAGAGATAATGAGAGGGAGGGAGGGAGAGAGATAATGAGAGGGAGGGAGGGAGAGAGATAATGACAGGGAGGGAGGGAGAGAGAGGGTGGGTAGGGAGGTGGAGAGAGAAAGAGATATACTGATAGATACACAGACAGATGGACGGACGGACGGACGGACGGATGGATGCATGATGGATAAATGGATGGATGGATATACTGATACATACACAGACAGACAGGCAGACAGACAGACAGAGAGACAGACAGACAGACAGACAGCAAGACAGACAGAGAGACAGACAGACAGACAGACAGACAGACAGACAGACAGACAGACAGACAGACAGACGGACGGACGGACGGACGGACGGACGGACGGACGGACGGACGGACGGACAGACATTTAGAATGATACACATTCAATACTCGTTCAAGAGACCTAGCGCTGGATCGAGCGCTCGGCGAGCCAAAATTATCACTTCTGAATGACTTTACTTGACCGAGCGGCAACCAAGATGTCCTCCAGGATGCATTCTCATCATCGCGGGGTGTTTATGTGGGCGCCTCTCAACCAAATACGTTTACCAGCAGTTGCAGACTGGTCGTTCCTTGAGGAAGCTGATAAGATATATCATGCTGCAGCTGCGCATGAAAGCTCGGCACCGCTCGAATAGAAAAGTGTGTCGATACGACAGTGCTGACTTAGAAGTTAGAACGAAAAGCAAAAATTTATCGACACTTATCAAGGGAGGTTACACAACAGACTAAGGGCTTATGTAAGATACAGAGTTACCTCCCCTCAAACTCTTTATAATTATTTCGTAAAATTATTGCTCACACCATGCCGCGTACTTATTTCAGAGCAGTTATTTTTTCAAAAACGAAAAGAACAACATCGGCTCGTAACTTCTCGCACAGCTTGGGTGTTAATCACAGGTCGAAATGGGTGCCAGAGCGCGCATTGTTTAATGGTGCCTTCCTTCCATTCGCCAAAAGCAGCCATTTTGGATGTACATGGGTAGCACCCCCACCCCCACCCCCCGCGACGGATTATCGAGCGCAGAATGGTGCTATGCCTAGCAAGCCTTTCAAGAGTCGAGCGCCATCGAGCGTTAATCTCTTGAACGACCAAATATATACAAAGAGAGAGAGAGAAAGAGAGGGGGGGGGGGGGTAGAGTGGGGAATGGGGGTGGGTGGGGTGGGAGATGGTCAAACGGTAGGACGGACGGACGGACAGACAAGACAGAAACTCTTGTTTTCTTTCATGATGTATTGCGACAAAAGTACGATAGTTTTTCCCCACCAGTCATCTCATCCCGCCCCTTTCCTCTATGGCTTTTACTTGAACACACTAGAGGGCAAATACATAAACACACTCTCTCTCTCTGTCTCTCTCTCTCTCTCTCTCTCTCTCTCTCTCTCTACCAAATCTAACCAAACTATTTGAGCAGTCATCATTCAGAGGTCGTGACAAATTTCTCCTGCCTCAGCCTCGCATTGATTTGTTCAAATCGAGCCTATCTTACTCTGGGGCTGCTCTGTGGAATACACTGCCTGATGACATAAAATGTATCAAATCTTTGCCTATGTTCAAAGACAAAATTCGAATTATTCTCAGGCATCATCCTATGACATAGTTTTCCACGCTTTCATCTGGCGTCTAGACAGTGGAACGGCTAAGAGTGTATTTGTGTATATTGTCCATTCCTCACATATTATATGCTTACTTCAGGCCACCCCTGCTGAACTATCGAGGGGTTCCGGCTGATTGGGGGTGGGGGAGTAGGGGAGGGAGTGTACACCAAGAGGCTTTGGCCTACATGCATGTTATTTGTTTTTAACATTTGGATGTTTAGACAATTGTTTTTTATGTATATGTCATTGTAGTTGATTCAAGATCCATATTTAAATTTTGCTTCTCTGGTACACTATCTACCCATTTTTAGTATGTTTAAGAAAATGTACATGTATAATTCTTGCGATAATTATACTGACTCTCTCTCTCTCTCTCTCTCTCTCTCTCTCTCTCTCTCTCTCTCTCTCTCTCTCTCTCCTCCCTCCCTCCCTCCCTCCCTCTCCCCCACCCTCTCCCCCACCCTCTCTCTCCAACCCACCAACCCTCTTACTCTCATTCTCTCTTCCCTTCCTCCCCCTTTCCCCAGCTCCCCCCCCTCTCTCTCTCTCTCTCTCTCTCTCTCTCTCTCTCTCTCTCTCTCTCTCTCTCTCTCTCTCTCTCTCTCTCTCTCTCTCTTACCACATTTGAATTGTTTGCCTCAAGGGCTGAATGTAAGAAAGGCACTACTGCCTAATTCACTACCCTTGTAAAATAAAGTTCGTTCGTTCGTTCGTTCGTTCTCTCTCGTTTTATGTCCTGGAACATTAATGGTACACTATCTAAGATAGACGATCCCGACTTTTTGACTTATCTGCTGCAGTTTGATGTGTTTTGCTTATTGGAAACTTTTGTTGACAAATTTGATAATGATGTCTTGAACAACTATTTCAAGTGCTATATCTCGCCAGCATACAGACTTTCTGAGAAAGGACGCAAAGCGGGGGGGGGGGGGATAATTTGTTGTATTCGTTGCTCCTTGGTTCAATATGTGGATAATGTAAACTGTTCCTTTGATAATGTACTAGTATTCAAAATGAGTAGATATTTATTCAACTGTGAAAAAGATGTAATATTCATTTGTATGTATATACCTCCAGTGGGATCGCCATACTATGAGTCAGTTGGTGAAGCTAGTGGAATGCAATATTTTGAACAGTTGCTATTACATGTATGTACACAGTATCCTGACTGCTTTGTAGTAGCGTGTGGCGATTTCAATGCAAGAACAGGAAACTTGAATGTGGCCAGTACAGATGCTTTAGAACATTTAAGACAAAGTGACTTGTACTCGTACAGACACGCACTAGACAATACCGTTAACGATAATGGTCATGGACTTTTATCTATATGCCTGGGTTTTGATCTGCCAATTCTGAACAGATTCATAACAGGAGACAGAGAAGGAATCTTTACATACATTTCGACTGGTGGGAGTAGTGTTATTGATTATTTTCTCGTATCCAAGGATTTTGTAACATACTGTGATAATTTAACTGTTAAGGAGAACGTTTTGAGTGATCATTTGTGTTTGGAATTGTGTGTTTGTTGTGCCTTAGCTGATGCTCGTATTGGAGGCAAACAAATCAATAGGATTGTATGGGATACTGATAAAGTAAAAGAATTCCGAGAAGCTTTAGTGGGTAACTTTGAAGTATCTGGTTTACGGGAGATGGTCATATCTGATGAAAGGAATATCGATGCATTCGTAGAAATATTCAGTGAATGTTTTGTACAGGCTGCCGATCCTATGAGAAAGAGTTTTGTGGTTGGGAAATATAGGACGAGGCAACCATGGTATGATCAGGACTGCACAGCAGTCAAGCAGATTCTACGCGTTTTATATCGTCGCTATGAACATACATATTCTGAAGCGACGAGATCTGATTTTGTTTTGAAGAGGAATGAGCACAAAAATATGATTAGAAAAAAGAAAAGTCAGTACCATAACGACCTAATGAGATCGCGGGTGTCTAGTATTTCGGATGCTACAACATTCTGGAGGCAGGTACGAAAGATAAACTCCAAATCATCTGTCACTTGCCCGATACAAATGAATGCTTGGTACGAGCACTTCAAGAAAGTGTTCGAAGAATGTTTTTGTCCACCCTCCATACAACTCGAAAAAGTAACATACTCAGTGTTGGGGTAACGGAGTTAAGTCCCTTAGACGATGACATTACTAAAGAAGAGGTTGTCTACGCATTTGCAAAGCTAAAAAAGGGTCGGACAGTGGGACCAGACGAAATAAACGGGGAAATGATTAGATGCATGCCTGAATCGATGATAATGATCCTTACAAAATTATTGAATAAGATCTTTTCCATGACCTATTTTCCTGAGAAGTGGCAAGAGTCGATAGTCTTGCCATTACACAATAAGGGTGATATCCATATTACGGATACCTATAGAGGTATATCACTTACGAGTGTCCTCAGCAAAATATTAACATCTATACTCACCAGCAGGCTGCACTATTGGGCGGAAAGTAATAATGTTGTTGTGGAGGAACAGGCTGGCTTTCGTCGGGGCTACAGCACAGTAGACAATATTTTTGTGCTTCAGGCCTTGAAAAAACGTAATTTGTCGAGGAGAAGGAAGGTTTATGCAGCTTTTGTTGACTTTAAGAAGGCTTTCGATATGATTAACAGGACCGTTCTCTGGGATATCCTTATTTCCTATGGAATTGGAGGAAGGATGTTGAGCATGCTCCAGGAGGTACACTCAAAAGTAATATGTAGAATAAGATGCAATGAATGCTACTCGGACCCCCTAGAATGTTTCTCGGGCCTGAAACAAGGCTGCAAGATGAGTCCGATAATATTTTCCCTCATTGTGAACTATGTGGCCAAGCTAGTGATTCAAAATGGTAAACATGGAATCCAAATCATGCCTAGCAATACTATATTATATCTGTCGTTATTCGCCGATGACGTTGTTCTCGTTTCTGATACTGCTATGGGTTTGCAAAACCAACTGAATCAACTACAGAAGGGAGCTGATACTGTTGGTCTGACAGTAACTCGAGAGAAAACTAAGGTGGTTGTTTTCCGTAACGGGGGTTTTCTCGCGGGAAAAGAAAAATGGCATTTGTGGCGAGCGGTTGGAAGTAACCCAAGAATACAGATACCTTGGCTCCATGTTTACAAGATTGTCGTTCAATTTGCTCCAACTAGATGATGTTCATAGAGCTGAGGCTAGTGCTGCTCAGATCACAAGGTGTATCAGAAAGTTACAATGTTTATCACCCGATGTCTTTTTGAAGATGTTTGATGCACAGGTGTCTCGTGTTCTTATGTATTCGGCAGAGATATGGGGTCTGGATAACTGTTCAGTCATTGAGAATGTACCTATCCAAACAATGAAAAGATACCTCAATCTACCGTCAAGGGCTCTGATTGTCTACGGCGAATGTGGAAGACACCCTTTGTATATCAGTTGCATCATTCGTTCTTTGAAGTACTGGATAATGATATTACGTATGGAAACTTCACGTTACCCTTATCTAGTTTATAAGATGATGTTAAATTCATGCAATCAACAAAATTGGGCAAATAAGATCAAGTAAGTGTTGTATAGATATAAGTTTCAATATATATGGGATAATAAATTGGTGCATAACGATAGATAATTTTTCAAACATTTGAAAGGGCGCTTAGTCCAAGAGTACTGTGGCTATTGGTCAAAAACCCTGTGGAATAGCGAAAGGTACTCGTACTACAGGAAGTTTAAAACATGGACAAAAGAAAGCTATTTATTTGCTCTGGACAGAAAGTATTTACGTGACGTCTACATTCAGTTTAGAACTGGTTTCAGCGAGTTGTTCTGTCACAAGAATAGATATAAAGATAGAGCGGAAGATAATTTGTACATCTGTCCTGCTTGTAAGGAGACTTTTGAGTGTGAAATTCATTTCCTATTTGCTTGTCCATTGTATGAAGACATTAGACAGAAGTATTTTCATTTGATTTCCCTTCGGGAACAAGAAGCGCTGATGTTCTATCAACACAGGATTGTACACAAATAAGAGCATTGGCAATTTATTTAGACCATGCTTTTAAGAGAAGACGAGAGGCGCTTGAGTGATTTTTCCTCTGCAGACGCAGTATGGTCACTATGTATGTTGTGACAGGCTGGTGGCTTAACAAATACACAGTTCAGTTCAGTTCTCTCTCTCTCTCTCTCTCTCTCTCTCTCTCTCTCTCTCTCTCTCTCTTTGTCTATCTCTCATTAAAACTGCTATTTATTGAGTGCTAACATGATTAGGTTTTCCTGCCATTTATAATCTGGCAGGGATACAGTTCTTTCACATCTAGGCAACCAGTAGCTAACTTACTTTGAGGGCGAAATAGCATGTTTTCTCTAATTTATTTGATTTTCTTTTACCCATATCCTCGCTCATGACAATTACCAAAATGTTGATAAACTTAGATAATTTTCCATAGTCGTGATGACAGGTGTCACTCTTTATATGTTCCTATTAGTTCACGGAGGAATAGACATTATCAATAGTAGGGACAGCGCACTAGCAATAGGGAGACTTGGATGATGGCAATAGACATAAGTCATTCCTCGCAAACCAGACAGTCTATAGTCGTATATGCTTCACCAAACCAATTCAAAGCGAATCCCACACCATGGGTCATTATGGAATCTTGTTCGACAAAGCTAACTTCGCTTTCAAAGCGATGTTGATATGTCAAGGCAATTTCCTAGCGACCTATGATTAATGTTTCTGATGGTTCTTGAAGCGATTTTACTTGTTCTACTTCACGCATTCAGATATGAACACGTTAGTCATCTCCCGCAAGAATGTATTTTTCTGCTCCATCACTTAGAAGACATATAAAGGCGTTCTCACACGAGGCACGTTTTTTGAAAGAACAGAAAAACAATTTTCATTCTAGTGAAACAGCAAAATAAGAACTAGCAGAGAAAAACAAAGAGACGAGGAGGATATCGGCCGGAAAAGGGACCCGGGACACCCTCGTGTCAGGCGCAAAGGTCACAA
>JAWQFJ010001175.1:120000-125000 GCA_034096865.1 Theodoxus fluviatilis
AACTTGTATGTCTATATTAGTGTGAGAGAAAAAAAAGGAACTACGAAAAGTTCACGTAAGTATCCACCAGCATGTTATGCCAAAACATGTCAGTTGGAATATCAACGTTTGACATTTGATTCAATACTTGTCACAAAACCTACATGGGAGGTAAGCCGCAACACGACACGGGACTTAAATACGTTCATGCAGACGTCACGTGACCATGGCTTACTGTTCACGCTGAGGCGGTCTGTGTCTGTCCATCGGTATGCCTATGTGTCTGTCTGTGCCTGTCTCCGTGGGACTAGGAGTGTGCTGCAACTCTTTTGTCCAGGTGCACTGGTCAACGTGGCAGTGAACAAGACAGCCTCCCAGAGCTCCACCTTTGACGGGACGGACAACTATGCCACACCTCACCTGACGTACACTGCGTCTGCTGGTCTGGCCGTGGACGGTGCCGCCACCAAAGAGTACAGGGACAGGACATGCGCTGTCACGGACTGGCGGAACGGTAAGGACAAACCTCCTTACTGTGGTTGCTCTTGCTGGATTTTGTAGATTGCTCTTTGTTTTCGTAAATCTTCAAACTGTTTGCAAATCGTTTTTACCAACATTGTCCTCTATTTACCTCCTGTTGTAAAAGGTGTGTAGACTGTTGCCGGCATTTGGATGATAATTTGTCTACACTCATGTTTTACACTAACGAACAAGCTATAAATTCAACTCCACTTCAACACTTTGTATGTTCGTTTCATGTCTTATTTCTAAATGATCTTCCATTGATTATTGTAATGGAAGTGATAATAGATGTGTTCGCACTCACAGTAGGTAATAGACAAGTATGAGCTGCTGCTGTGACAACTACGTGAGTGGGTCCCAAGTCCGGGAACAACAAACCCGTAGTTTTTAATGAAAAGAAATATTTGATAAAGTAAAATAACTTAATAAAACGAGCAAAAAAGAAACTAGATGAGAAAGAGACAAGGTATGACTCTTAGCTTTCACCCTTCGTGATACCCAAAACAACGGGGGAAATAACAAGCAAACGAGTACAAGATGAGCCATAACAAAATAAACAATTCCCAAATATATATGTGACGAAGGCAGTCAATGAGGTCGAGCAAGGTCAGGCGGAAGTAGAATGTGGGGAGTGGGTGGCGGTGGGTGGCTGTGCGAGTTCTCCAACGAGGTGTGGAAGTGTGGACGAACGCTGAGAGAAAAAGAAGAATTAACTCCATTCTCACCATAGGGGCAGACAGCTCTGAAGGGAGAGGAGGCAGGCAGTGCTGACTTCGTGGTGGTGAGAAAGACAAGGCAGACACTCGTGTTGAGGGGAAGGCTGGCGGTGAACTCACTGAGAAGGTGTTCTACAGAGCTGCGGGCACCATGATACTTACGGGCTTGTGCGTCGAAATAAGTTTGACCGGAAGAAACATTTATGGTTCCCAGTGGGGGGTTTTGTGGGAGACGGAGAGGGGAGTGAGGACAGTGGAGTGAGACTACTTGTCAGAATGGGCAGATATGCAAAGCCCTGGTCAGTCTCCTGTACCTCTTCCCGCTCCACAGCGTGTTTGAGTTTTCCACCTTGTCCGACCACATCCGACATGGTAGGCTGTTATCCTTCTTTTTCTGCATTGAAATGTTGGTATTGTAGCTTGAGTTAATAGCCTCAAAAGGCACAATACTTACACTATAATGACTTTTGTGAATACTGATAATAATCTAAAGTTATTCGTTTGGAAACTATTTTTCAGGGGAACTGTGTGTATGTGTGCGTGTGTGTATGTGTGTGTGTGTGAGTATATGTGTGTGTATGTGTGTGTGAATGTTTGTGTGTGTGTGTGTGCGTGTGTGTGTGTGTGTGTGTGTGTGTGTGTGTGTGGTGTGTGTGTGTGTGGGGGGGGGGGGGGTTATGTTCGCAAATTAAAAATTTTCGTTGCAGATGGCAACGCAAATTTGCTAGGAAATAATCAAGAAAACTTAATTCTGTAGAGAAACCTTTACTAGCCTGGAAGAAAAAGCTGTTCAGTATCCCATGCCGTGTCTATTCTTTCAATATTTAAAAGGAATTGCATGCTGCATTGTAAACAGTACTTTATTCCACTTCACAGATCTACACTGCACGTATAACCCATGGTGGAAAGTAGACCTTGGAAAATCATACGTCATACACAGAGTGGACATCTACTTCAGAAACGTCAATGTTCCAGGTGGTGTTAATTTGTCATTTTTTCATTCACGTGAAAAGCGGGATAAAAAGCAGTCAAGAGCACTCATTCAAAGCGCGTTCTAGCACGATGCAAAATGTGTGTACATTTTCACAGTTAATCGATCAGTAGGTTCATTACTTTGTGCATGCATTTCTCTCTCACGTGTTTATTTTCAAACGATGCCTTTGTGCAATAAATGCATTGGAAGGCAAGAGTCCAAACGCACCAGACAAGCAGACGTGCAGACAGACAGACAGACTGAATGACTGACAGAATGACAGACGAAAGGACAAATGGAAAAGCCATTCGCAAGAGCAGATAACTGCCGAAAGGCACGCGCGCACAAACACGCGCGCGCGCCCGCCAAACACACACACACATACACACACACATACACACACATGCACACACACACATACACACACACACACACAAACACACACACACACACACACACACGCACACACACACACACACAAACCACAAATAACCACTTGCGCACATGTGCATGCGCGCACTCATACACGTATATGTCCACACATACGCATGATTGCACAAGACGTTCGTACACGCGCACAAACACAAAGCACGCGTGATGACATACGCACACTCAAAACAGTGATATATATACTCTCTCTCTCTCTCTCTCTCTCTCTCTCTCTCTCTCTCTCTCTCTCTCTCTCTCTCTCTCTCTCTCTCTCTCACACACACACACACTGACACAAACATCGCACACATATATTCGCGCGCGTGTGCGTGTGCATGGAAAGAAACTGCTTCTGCGTCAATGAAAACCAGACATTATCGAAAGATCAGAAATTTTAGTTGACAGAATCATCATTTTGTAGGAAAAGGAGTTCTTATACTCCACATTATTCAGTGAACTGCGAAATCTGCACATCACCTTGTTAACCCAGGCCAGCACACAGTGCCCAGCCCACCTCCACCTCACCTATTTGTCTGCCCGCCCGCCTGCCCGCCCGCCTACCCGCCTGCCTGCCTGCACGCCCACCTGCTTGCCTGCCTCTTTCCTCTAGTTACAACCAATGTTCTCACATCTCTTTCTATTAATGGTTACAGCATGTGACACCAAATACCCCTCTGATAAAATGACCTCATTTACAGACCTGTGCTAACGCACTTCATATTAGCAAAGAGCACAAAGTCAGTGCAAGTCAAATTGGTAATTAGCCACGTTTACAATCTGTCCAAACGTTGTGGAAGTGTTTGTTTACTCTACTTGTATACGTGAGAATCCTCGTGTGGCAATGTCCACTAACTGCGTTTTACAAAGGCAACGTGACAGTACTGGTGGGAACCCAGACAGTGCAAGCACCGCGGGGGACTGACAAGGGCTCTGTCTATCTCAAGTCCTTCAGCTTGTCTCCCCCCGTGACGGCCTCCACAGTCAGGATCTCCCTCTCTGACTGTAATATCCTCCTGCTGTGTGAGGTGGAGGTCTTCGCTGACCAGAGTGAGTACGTTTGAAATATCTACACTGAATCTTGATATCTAAACGTCCATGAGATTCGAGGTGAAATACTTATTTTGATATCATTGTATCAGCTGATTACCACCATCTGAATAATTTTATGCTGTTTTGAAATGCGCAACATCATTTGATTCGTGGTAAAATCCGATCTATGTTTCGTTGTCACCACTGTAATGGTGTATTGATGATTAAGGAATGTTGAATAATATTGCTTAATGCAGAATATTGTATGTAACTTTAAGAAATAAATGTCCGTACCATTACATCTAATATGACCTTAACTGCTGCATACAATTTAACTTTTAAAGGGTTATCTACGAGACAGTTGCTCTTCTTCCAGTAGCCCTTCCCTTGAAACTAATCTCTCTCTCTCTCTCTGTCTGTCTGTCTCTCTCTCTCTCTCTCTCTCTCTCTCTCTCTCTCTCTCTCTCTCTCTCACACACACACACACACACCCGCGCGCACGCGCGCGCACGCGCGCACACACACACACACGTTCTCTGAAGCACACTCACCGGCAAGCAGGTACAAACTCAAGAAGCCAGCCACAAACACTCACACTCCACACCATTGTTGAGGCCGGGAACAAGAAGTGCGCCTCCATAACAGACATCTCTTGTCGCAATCGAAATCGAGTGGTGAAAAAACACCGAACAATATTCACTCAGTAGAAAAGAGCTTTACGTTAGTGAAGCATTTATGGAGGGCGCCAGAACGGTAGGCCGACGTGACCGGGTAACTATAAATTTCCATGCGCGGAAACGGGACTTTCAACCTGTCTATGGAGGCTGTACTCAGCCAGTCTCCCTAGGGATTGGGGGTGGATGGGAGAATAGACCCACCCCCCCCTCCTTACGCCATTTGTAGGAGGGGAAATGACGGGGAAATCGTGACAGCCTGCTCCAGTTCCAACCAGCTCCAGCGATTTTCGTGATCAATGGCTTTACATAGCATACAACGGCTGATAGGTCAACGTTCTACTCTTTCATTTATACATTCCTCAGCCAGAGATGTTGCTGGTAAAATAACCATACAGCTCCCTCGGTACCAGGGTCTGATCTAGTGCTTGTGCCATGTGGCAGTACATTAGGCGACCGCAGAAAGTTACTTGATCATTACTTCCATCGGATGACGGCAGAAGGCCTGCTCCCAAAAGTTGCTCACTTTTCAAAATGCGTTTGTGTAATCCTCCTGTTTGACACATCTTATTACAAAAAGAAGGAGGAGGAACGAGGAGGAGTAGTCGGAGGAGAAGGAGGAGGAGAGGAGAGGATAGGAGGAGGAGGATGAGGAGGAGGAGAGAGGAGAAGAGAGGA
>JAWQFJ010001175.1:130000-140263 GCA_034096865.1 Theodoxus fluviatilis
CCGCTATCCCGCCACCCCCATTACGTCCCCCCCACCCCCCATCACGTCCCCCCACCCCCCGTGCCGTCCCCCACCCCCACCCCCTGTCTCTCTTCCTCCAAGCCCTTCTCTCGCACTGCGAGTGTATTTGTGTGTTTGGTGAGTGTGCCTACATTTGCACACCCTTTCCACCCTCTCTGAGCAGTCTCTTGTCCGGATGTATATTTAGAATCCGATTTGTGGCAACGTTGCAAGGTTGTGGGCCAGGTGCTGCAGGGGAGGGGGTGGAGGGTGAGCTGTAATCGTGAGTGTACGTGTAGGTCTCGCAAGTTTCTGTCACGGAGGTACGTGAGTCTTGGGAGAGAAGGGAAGATGTATGACTAATTTGGAGAGGATTCGCTAGTTGGCCAAGAGAATGCGGCGGATGGGGAGGTTGTGTGGATGGTGGGGTGAGGACTGCTGCAGGGCGTGGTTGGTTTTGGTTGGAGTGGCATGAGGGCAGGAGTGTTTGGGAGTGTGAGTTTGCTCACTTTCTGGAGGGCAGCCTTAAGGATATGCAGGGGGTAGTGACAGTTCACGAACTTCACTAATTCTTCTGACTTGTCTTGAAAGTTAAGGTCATTACTGCACAGTCTGCGGAGGCGGAGGAATTGGGAGTAGGGAATGCTGATGATTGTCGACGGGGGATGTGAAGAGGTGCAGTGCAGTTATGCGTGGGAGTCGGTGTGTTTGTAGTGTACAGATGTGGACAGGATATTGCTGTTCAGTGCGATTCTGATGTCCAGGAAGGTGACTGAATGAAGTGATATGGTGTATGTGTACTGGATGGAGGATTGGAAGTTCTGTACATAGTGTAGTCAAAAAGTTTGGTTTGTGGGAGTAAAATGACACCAAGACCGTGTTCAATGTAGCATCTGTATAGTTCGGGGTGTCTGCCTGTGTAGGTTTATGTGATGTTGTGTTCCAGTCAGCCCATGAAGGGGCAGGCGTAGCTGGGCCTCATCTTGGTGCCCATTGCTATCCGCTGGTTTTGTGGAAGGACTGGTTCTCAAACTTAAAAGTATTGAGAGTGAGGACCACTTCAGCCAGTCTGGTGAGGGTGGAGGTGGGTGGTTCAGCTGTAGTGCGTTTTCTAAGGAAGGACAGTGATATCAGGCCATCTGTGTGGTGAATTGAGGTGTAGAGGAAAGTCACGTCCAGGGTGAAAAGTGGAGAAGGAGCAAAAGTGGTGGTGGAATTGAACTCCTCGAGGAGGAGGAGAGTGTCAGTTGTATCTTTGAAGTAGGTGGGGAGTGCCTGGACAATAGGTTGGAAAACAAAGTCCAAGTACTGGGAGATGTGTTCATTGAGCAGCTGTATGCAGAGACGATGGGACGGCCAGGGTTGTTGGGCTTGTGCACTTTGGGAAGGAGATAGAAGGTGGGTTTTCTAGGGTTTTGGATAAAGAGGGCCTTGGCTGCGGAAGGGAGTTCTTTTGCCCGAATGGCGGTCTGGATTGCTTTGGAGACTGTTATGTTGTCCAACTGCATGGAGTGTGTCGGGGTGGGAGTGTAGAAAGCGGCGTCTTGAAGTTGTCTGTGTGCCTCTGTGATGTACAGCTGGCGGTCCCATACCACTATGGCGCCACCCTCGTCGGCAGGCTTGATCACAATGTCTAAACGGTTGCGGATGGATTGGAGGGCTGAAGATTCCTCGTGAGAGAGACTTGTAATGTGAAGTGGTTTGTGGGGAAGGCGTGTTATTTCTTGTCGGCACTTGTTTATGTAGGCTTCAACGAGAAAAGATGCATTGTGTGGTGGCTCACGGGGGCGATGGAGTTGAAATAGCTGCTGGAAGATGTCAGAGTTGGGGGAGGAGGTCTAGGCACTGTTTGCAGGACTGTCATCCATCGGAGGCAGCGGAAGAAGCGGTGACAGTCGAGGGAGGTTTGGTGTTTATTTATGGAAGGGCAGATGGGATGAATTTGAGTACCTTGGCTAGAAGGGATTTTTCTGCGTCATTATGATGCGGAACCATGGAATGAGGAAGACAGGTCATGTCTATTTTTTTCGTTGTCTTTGATTAAACGTATCACGGGGAAAAGTGTAAAGCGGTTTGAGACCAAAATGTGAACGAGATTAAACCGCTGTTTTACCGTTACCCTGATCTTTCACAGAAAGTTTTGAGCTCCTGTGCCAATAAAATATTCTTCCTTTCTTATGTCATTGCAGAATGGGTAACTGCTTGATTGACGACGATCTTTTCTTGTTCAGAGATTAAGATATAAACGGGGACAATCATTTGTCCCCACATGCACGTAGCTCGCTCCGAACACAAAGCAGTCCTGGTCTGAATGTATCCATGTTTAATGCGATTTAAGCACATTAGGACTGAGGCCATGTCTCCGATTCTCGACCTATTTCTTTCAGACATAGACAACTGTACCCCAAACCCCTGTCAGAACAGAGGGACGTGTCTTGATGGAGTCAACTCCTACACCTGTACCTGTGTCCCAGGATTCTTGGACAAAAACGGTCAAGGTAAGGTTTCACTACCTCCAACAGCTTTGACGCAACTGCATCTTGCTGTCTAGAGTACCTATATATATATATATATAAAACCCAAACGGTTTTGTGTCTGTCTTTCCATCTATCTGTACTGCTCCTCTATGCGTTCGGCCGCCTGTGCACGGATCTCCGAGAAATTTGGCATGTTGCTCCCCCGTGACTTGATGGGGGTAGTCGTCGCGTTTTGGAAGGCGTACCTCCGACCGTTCCGGAGATATTCCGTCTGGAACTTTTTAGTCATGGGACTGTTGAGGGCAAAGGGAGGCAACTTGGCTCCAACGTGTGCTTCGTGATGCACGAGGTTTTACGGGTCCGAGCTCGCTCATCTCATCACGCGTTGATGTTTGGTGAATGTGAGGGGGGGTGAGACCGGGGGGGGGGGGTGATGCGGGGGGGGGGGTGATGTCGGGGGGGGGGTGAGACCGGGGGGTGAGGCCGGAGGTGGGGTGAGACCAGGGGGTGAGACCGGGGTGGGTGAGGCTGGGGGGGGGGGGGGGGGGGGGGGGGAAGTATCTACGGTACGGTTATTTAGGGGGAGAGGGAAATGGAAAAGGTGGAGACGGGAAAAGGTGGAGACGGGTAAACCATCTAGTGAAATTATAAACACGTTGTCCCCTTCGCCACTCTCTCTCTCTCACTCTGTCTCTCTCTCTCTCTCTCTCTCTCTCTCTCTCTCTCTCTCTCTCTCTCTCTCCTCTCTCTCTCTCTCTCTCTGTCTCTCTCTCTCTCGCTCTCTCTGTCTCTTTTTCTCTCTCTATCTCTCTCTTTCTCTCTGTACCCCTCTCTCTCTCTGTCCCCCTCTCTCTGTCTTTCTCTCTCTCTCGCTCTCTTTCTCTTTCACTCTCTCTTTCTCTCTCTGTTCATCTATCTCCCTGTCCTTCTCTCTCCCTCTCCCTCTCCCTATCGCCCTGTCCCTCTCTCTATGCCCCCCCCCCCCTCTCTCTCTCTCTGCCGCCACCCCCACCCCTCTCTCTCTTTCTCTCTCTCTCTCTTTCTCTCTCTTTCTCTCACTCTCTCTCTCTCTCTCTCTCTCTCTCTCGCTTTCGTCGATTTTAAGAAGGCATTTGATTCGGTGGACAGAGAAGCGTTGTGGGAGGTACTGATAATGAATGGGATGAGAGGTAGGATGTTGAAAATGATTCAGGGCATGTATTCCTCAGTTTGTTATTGTGTAAGATGCAACGGACGATGTACTGATCGGTTTGAGTGCAAACGGGGCCTGAAACAAGGTTGCAAAACCAGTCCAATTATATTTTCTCTACTTATCACCTATGTAGCTAAGATGGTGATTCAAAACGGCAAACATGGTGTTCAGCTGATGCCCGATTTTGTAGCTGTGTACTTACTCCTGTTTGCTGACGACATTGTACTTATCGCGGACACCCCTATTGGTCTGCAGAATCAGCTCAGTGTACTAGTGGAAGAAGCAAGCAAGCTCGGTTTGGTTGTGAATTCCGATAAAACAAAGGTTTTAGTGTTCCGAAATGGTGGGTTTCTTGCCGATCATGAAAATGGGTATTAGATGGCAAGAGGTTGGAGGTCGTGAATGAATACAAATATCTAGGAGCAATTTTCTCAACACGATTGTCATATAAAACTTTACAACTAGACCTGGTGGAGAGGGCAAAAGCGGGTTTGCTTCAGGTCATCAAGTGTGTAAAAAAATTGGGTGATGTTTCGCCTAACGTCTTCTTTAAACTCTTTGATGCGCAAATATCTCCTATCCTCATGTACTCTTCAGAATTGTGGGGCCTCTATGACTGTTCGAATGTGGAAATCATCCACTTACAGGCCTTGAAAAGGTTTTTACACTTACCAACTCGGGCACTCAATGCAAATACCTATGGCGAAACAGTCAGATTTCCTTTATACACCAATGCCAGGATACGTGCAATTAGATATTGGTTACGAATCTTGCGAATGGACTCAACTAGATATCCTCGTAAGGTATACAACATGCTGCTACAGTCTGGAGAGAAAAATTGGGCGCAGGATATACAAACATTGCTGTGTAAACACAATTTTGAAAATTTGTGGAGATTGCAATATGTACAGAATGAGAAGCAATTCCTAAAGGAGCTGCGGGAACGTCTGATAACAATATGTACAAGTTTGGTACAACTCCCTTGCAAGCAGTGAAAGGTATGCCTTCTATAGGCAATTCAAATGTGTTTTCAGCCGGGAACAGTATTTGTGCACGATTGATCGGCGAATCCTCAAAGATGTATTTGTCCGTTTTCGTGCCGGTTTTAGCGATTTAATCATCCACAGACACAGCTTCACAAACGATCCTAAACGGTATGTCCTTTGTCCACCATGCAATGAGGAAGATGAAGATGAGATTCATTTCCTGTTGAGATGCCCGGCCTACGCAGATTATAAGGCAACATTATGTTTTTAATTTGTTTGATCACTCTAAACGTGTTGATATTGCGATGGTGCTGGCATCCGACAATGTCAATACTATACGATATGTGGCATTGTACATGTTACATACAATTCGAAGAAGAAGAGATGCCATCAGCACAACCAGAGTGATGTAAAAACAATTATGTTGTGATGGACCAGAGGCCTAAACAAATAAAGTATTTCGTTCTCTCTCTCTCTCTCTCTCTCTCTCTCTCTCTCTGTCTCTATCTGTCTCTGTGTCTCTCTCTCTTTCTCTCTCTTTCTCTGTCTCTCTCTGTCTCTGTCTCTGTCTCTCGAGTCTCCAACATGGTGTCTGAGTGAGTGGACGTGTTGCGCTTCGCTCTGACAAGTTTGTGCATTTCATCGTTTTTTCCTGAGCGGAAAGTGCATGAATGTCATCGTATGTGTTCACCAATTAGTCAGGAACAGAAATGCGTGAGTTACATTGAGTTTCGACTTCGCTTCGACAAATTGATATTGAATTTTGAAATCGGTGTTCCGCGGGCAGTGGGCAGCGGTTAGCTGCCATTGTGTCGCTCCTGCAGGCAAGATAGCCGCCGACTAGTCGTTGGCACGAATTGTGTGTAGAAACGAACGTTGTCTTGTGGTAACCATGCGATTAACACTGATCTGTGCCCTTGTTATTTGACACTATTGAGAAGTTTGTTTCTATTTGCTGTGAAGTTATTTGCAAGTGATACACATCGTTCCACATCACCCCGACCGAATTCACTCGTCATTCCTTTGATCTGTGGGTTGAGGTTGAGAATGGGCCCATTGTGTCTCCCTACGCATTCCGTAGGAGGTGGATAGCTGAGGAATTCGTTACTTGAATTACTTTTGTTCTGACCAGCTATTGTGCTTTTTTGTGATCGGTGACCTTGCATGTCTACCAAGGCTGAGGGGCCGTTGGATCTTATCAATACAATTCCATTCACTTTCTTCTAAAGTAACAAATGTGAAACTTTATCTGCACGTGCTTGTTGTTTCAAATGAAACAAAATCCCATTTATGGAAGTGGTTTTGTCATCTTTATGATCAATTAAGAATATTTATTTTGCTGAGGTGAAAATCCGCTTTCGAATTCCTTTGCTGCGGTCACTACTGAAGTTGCACGTGTTGCACGAGAAAGTGGACGAACTCACGCTGTGATTAGAAACTGAGATAAATTCCCGCGTTGAAAATGGGTCTTGAAATTTGCGTGCATCGTGAGCGCATTGGCGTGCACCATGCAAAGATGCAGGCGAGGAAAAAGAAAAAAGTGAGACAACCGAGGCACAATGCCAGATGGGAACCTCCATGTGTTGCACGCAGCGTGCGATGTGACTGCACGCCTGGCGGCCTGCGGCTCCCCTTAAAGGCAGCGAAGTTTGGTCTTTTGGTCAGTTGCCTTCTTGTGTCCTCCTCGCTGATGAGTATCACCAAACCTCGTGAGACACCCAATCTCCACGACCTTTCCGACCGCATACTTCTTGGAGGAAATGTGGAACGAAACCCGGGTCCGGACTCTGTCTCCCAAACAGAAAAGGATGGAACGACCACCCATCCCGACCTCGGCAAAGAACTGAAAACGATTCAGGAGATGATGTCAAACCTTAGCACAGGAATGGAGAAAAGAATGGACGCCATTACTACCACTATCCACGAACGATTTGAAGGCATGCAGAAAGAACTTATGGGTACCCAGAAGCACTTGCAATGGCTCGGAGACCAACAAGAAACCATGAAACGATCTGTTCAAGAAATAGATAAAAGATGCCAGGATGTCTTCCAGAACCTAACAGAGTGGAACAGAAGCCTTTACACCGAACATGTAGCCATCGAAGGGCGCATTGACAACAACCACCATGAACTGCGCAAGGAGTTGGATACTGGCACGAATCACAGAGAACGGCTAGACCTTGACTCTCGAGGCAACAATGTCCGTGTGTTCGGGGTCCCCGAGGAGGGTAAGGAAACCTACTGGGATTGTCTCCGAAAAGTGCTCCATCTTCTTGAAAATGCTGTGCCTGATGCCACATGGACAGAAAAGGACATCGTCAGTGTCCGCAGACTCGGGACCAAGCCAAACTACCAGGAGAGAAGAGCGCGACCGATTCTAATAGAATTCGTTACGTGGTCCGACAAGCTCAGGCTGCTACAGATTGGCAGAGATACTCTCAGAAGGCAGGGCATCAAAATCGCTGGAGATCTTACCGTGCGACAAACCTCGACCTTGCAAGACTATCGACAGCAGGGTAAAAATGCCTATTACAAGAACAATAAGCTGTTCTTCCGAGAAGAATCTCAAGAAACTCCTCGACGTGGAAACGCCCAGACACTCGGACAACACAGATATACAAAGCCAACAAACAACCTTATCCAAGTTAACACCGCGGACAAACAGCCTGAGTATAGAAAGGGCAGTCCCCAGCTCAGTCAGCACGGATGAGCAAATGGAAGATCACAAGTCGACGCCAGAAGTCCTCCGAGTACACCAAAGTCCCACAGCCAGATAGTATACAACTTGGACCCCCAGTCAGTCGAGCCTCGGGACGCAAGACAACCTTTCGGCCTTGCCTGCACTAGTGACCATGATCCAAGGAACTTTAGTGCCTTTAACATGGCATGTTCGTCTGGGCTGAACGCACGGGCAGACTATGCAACGGAGAGCAACCCCCTGGGAATGACGTCACCAAGCGTGCCGACCACTCGCGGAGAGGACTCCGCAGGACGTGACCCTGATTCGTTGAGCCAAGTCAAGGGAAATGCACGTGCAGACCGCCCTCTTAGAAGCAGTTTGCAGGTGCCTGATGTACGTGGGAAAAGCACAACGGAGAGTACTGCGCTGCCCATACTGCCATGCGACGAGGTGCTCACTCAGAGTTCAATACTGTCGTGGCTGGTATCACCGTTGGAGACACAGGAAAATACTCCTGAAGACATACAGGAAACAGACGACGCATCTGAGGCAGAGGAACAAATTGAAGACGATGTTTTCAAGGACGCGAGAACGGATGCTATCGAGACCAATGCCCCAGCGAAAGCAAACGCTAACACCAACAGAATGAGTGCTGCCGCCAGCGTTGGGAGACGAGAAGCTGCACAAGAAAGCACCGAACACGCCTCTACAAGTAGGGGTGCATCTTCCGGCTCCTGGCGAGGCAGGCTGAGAAAGCCTGCTGAAACTGGATGTCGACCTTCCAAGGGTGCTCCGACTTCAGCCTGACGGTCAGGCCGCGGCCCTCGCAGACTTAACACCACGAATATAGACGGTCCCTCTGTACCCGGGCAAGTTGTAGCGGAGTCTTCTATATGTGACTTTGTTTGTGACTTTGTTTGTTGGAATATTGAAGGATTAGCTGCTAGATTAGGAGAACCAGGTTTTTTGGACTATATTTCTTCATTTTCTGTTTGTTTCCTTCTCGAATCATTTACAGCAGAATGGTTTGAATTTGGCCGATTCATCGATGATTACAGTGTATTCCACTCGCCGGCTCTGAAGCTCACCAGAAGAGGACGACGTTCCGGGGGAGTAGTTGCACTTGTCAAAAAAGACATATCTCATCAGGTGTCACGAATATCGTGTGATTTTGACTTTATGATAGTTATAAGAATTACAGAGCCTTTTCGTCCTAGCATCATAGTGGTCTGTGTCTACATCCCTCCAATTGACTCTCCATATTATGATGGAAAAGAAACAAAATGTAATATTTTTCTTTTGGAAGATATGATATCGCAGTTACAACAAACATATCCTGATTCTGTAATTTTAGTATGTGGTGATTTAAATGCGAGAACTGGTACTTGGAATGTCCATGGAAGGAATGAAAACGAGGATCTGTATGAACAGGATCTTGAAGAATCCTTAGTGTATTGTTCATGTCTTGAGCTTGTACAGGATCGAAAATCCTGTGACCGAACAACCAACCAATATGGTCAAATTGATATTTGTAAAGCAAATCACTGGTGTATCCTCAATGGTTGCATTGACAACGACAGAATAGGAAATTTCACATTTATTTCTCAGCAAGGAAATAGCGTTGTTGATTACTGCCTTCTCGCTGTCGGCCGCCCTAATTTCACTAACTCTAAATGTATCTGATCAAATTTACTCTAGTCATATGCAATTAGAAATAAACATAGGCCCACAACGCAAACATGTACAGAATACTAAAGAACGGAAAACAATAAGTCGAGTCATATGGGATAGGGATAGGGAAGAGGAACTCAAGATCAAATTGCAGGAATCTTCATTTGAAGAAGATATAAAGCGAGCCTCATATACACTCAGCAGCTCAATCGAGGAGGCCTTAAAACAATTCTCAGAAACTTTACTGTCATGGATAGACTGTATGAGAACAACTATTAGAGTAGGTGGCCCCGAAAAACAAGCATGCCCCAAATGGTACGATGTAGAGTGCCGTGCGGCAAAATTCCAGGCTAGAAGAGCTCTAACTGCTTTCAGAAAATCTAAACGCCAGGTAGATAAAGAAACATATACTCTGCATAGAAATGCATACAAGTCCATGATACGGGAAAAAAGAAATACTTATCAAAAATCTACAAGCGCCTCCTTGATGGCAAATGTAAGAAACTCTCGAACGTTCTGGTCTTTGATCAGGTGCACGGCATACACGAGACCATACCAACCAGATATTCCAATCGAGGCATGGGAAAATCACTTCAAAAATCTCCTACAAAATTGCAATCAGTCGATTAGCGATAACGAGGGAGCCAACAATTCCGTTATCATTGTAGATGACGATCTTGATGCCGCTATAACGGAAGAGGAAGTAAGACAAGCAATTGATCGATTAAAATCTGGGAAGTCGGTTGGTCTTGATGAGATTCCTGGCGAATGCCTCAAATTGGCAAACGCTCATATAACCCACTTTTTGACAATGTTCTTTAATCGTCTGTATGAATCAATATTTTCCCGAAGACTGGGGCAAATCGATCTTTATTCCATTGTATAAATCTGGAGAAAAGTTAGACCCCCAAAACTATAGAGGTATTTCTTTATTAAGCATTGTCAGTAAAGTTTTTACCTCGATCCTGACAAAACGTCTACAAGAATGGGCTGAGGAGAGAAACAAGATATGTCCCGAACAAGCCAGTTTTAGATCTGAGCACTCCACGATCGACCATATATTCACTCTTCGTGCCATAGCAACAAAACCTTTGTATGGTGTCGGTCGTGGAAAACTCTACGTTGCATTTGTGGACTATACCAAGGCATTTGACTCTGTTGATAGATCATGCTTGTGGAATGTCTTGCAAAATATCGGACTTTCTTCTAAAATGATTAAAATGCTCAGTACCAAAAGATAGGTCGTGACAAATCTTC
>JAWQFJ010001176.1:0-37500 GCA_034096865.1 Theodoxus fluviatilis
CCGAAAATTCACTATCGTAGTGCAAGGCTGACGCTTTACTGTAATTTATGAGCCGCGTGTAGCGGCTGACGTAATCGGCTTGTATTTTCATCCATGACATTTTTGATAGTCAAACTAAAGCTGTTGCAATCTACTCAGCCCAAACTTGACATCGTATCCGTACACACGTCTTGTTGAAAAGCAAATATTTAAACCGTGAATCGTTTATTTCGGCTCAAAAAGGCTCCTAAAAGTATTGATAAACATACCCAGAACAGGGAACAATCTGTCCAAACCCCACAAGCGTTACCAAAATTAATACCAAAGGAGAAAGATTCAAACACTTACCACATTTTCGAATATCCATGTGGAAAATTAAACTCGGCGGCAATAAATCCAGTGTTTGGATAAATTTGAAGAAAAAAAACAAACGGTCGAAATGACCAAGGATTTTTGCCAAGAATAAAAGTCGGTGGCAGTTGTGAATAAAAGCATTCTAACTCGTTATATTTCACACACTAACTCTTTGTTGCAGTACACGACCCATGTAAAGTTTTAAGTGAAAATAATTCAGTGGTTTGCCGGCAGCAATTTTCGGTTTGCTGACTGCTGATGACAAAGTCTGTAACGCTTGTATTCACGAAGTTTCTGGCGTTCAAAGTCAAAGAATATATAAATGGAAATCCTGATATCTGGCAAATTATTGAAGACAACACTTTATTTCCTGAAACAACAATTGGGTTTCAATTTAAGAGCGATTATGTTCCTGTTATTTTAGGTATTGTGAGGCACTGTCTGTCGTGTAACGTTTTGAAGTCTCTGTTTTCCTGGAAATTTTACCTTTAAATCTATTTATTCACTCTCGCACAAACAGTAACAATGGAAACTGCATAAAAACTATCTATTTGACCATTTGTGACTTTACACACCTGCAAAAGAAGCATGTAGGTTAATTAGTTATTGGTGTAAATACCATTTTAAAAATGTACCAGTTGCCCATTTGACGTTCAGAGACTCACTCATATGTTGTTCTCAAGTTAATTGTTCATCAACAGTTATGCCTAGCACTCGGTGTTCTGAGACCTGTTCAATGATTTCATTTTCTAGCATAAGATTGATGGTTAAGGGTTGTCGTTGACGTTTTTGACTTGTAGTTGGGATCATGCACTTGGTTTTTGAGGGGTTTATGACCATTCTATTTGACGAACAACATTTGTGAAATTCATCAAGGGCAACGCTCAGGGCGCATTGGATGGAGTTTACGCTTCTCTCATCTACGCTGACAATGGTGTCATCTGCGAACATAGTGCTTCCAAGCATATGTTGCCAGGGGTGAGGAAAGTGGGAATTTTTTGGTCGCCTAACGGGCTAGTAAATTTTGAAATTTACTCGCCCAGACAGGTTTTTACTCGCCCAGACAATAATGAAGTTCGCAACACAAATACTTACAGTAAAACAATTTTATTCATGAAATAATTGAATAAAGCAGTGTCCATGCATTATACAGTCTCAGAGAATGAACAATGCCAGTTAGATTGCCCAAAACGGGTCATCATGGAAGTCAGACAGAGCCTCCTTTTCTAGACTCTTGAGCTCAGCCTGGTCAGACTCCTCCAGCTCCTCATCCTCATCCTCCTCTTCATCCTCATCCTCCAATTTCTCCTGGTCCAATTTCTCTTCCTCTGGCCCAAGGGTGCTTGATGCAGTATTTATAAGTAAAACTTATTTGTAATGCTCACAAAGTCAAGCTAGTGTGTCTTTTAGAGGGAGAAAAAAAAACTTTTTTTTACAACTAAACATTCCTGGTTAAACTTTCCGTGTATCTATTCTTTTAATTATGTCAAGTGTTAATGTACAACTTACTTGCAAACCCACTCGAAATCTGTGAAAGGTCGTTCGTTCTTGGCCAGTGCGTGTGCGGTTCTCATCAATGTGGCCACTCTGGTCCGCTGTGCTGCAGTGAGGGTCTTGACACATTCTCCAGCCTCTGTGTCTTCCGTTGGCTTCTTGGCATTTTCGTATGCCTTCAGTCGCATGATGTGACCCTTAGATGTTTCATGATGCTTGATGGTTTCAAGCTTGAAACTTCGGTTCCCCTGTAACCACGTTTCCACGCCGTATCGCTGACCCACATCTTTCGCGTACGAGCAAGCATCACAAAACATCGCGTTCTGTGTTTCATCGTACCTGAGCCAGGGCCTGTTGTTCTGCCAAGACGCCAAAAACTTTCTCTCCCTTCCTTGTTCTTCATAAATCTTGTTGTAATTGGCCTTTTCTTCAGTTGTTTTGGTTTTTTTGGGAGGCGGCTCACTAACATTCGTCAAGAATCGCCACATGATGAAAGATGCGATAGAACGCAGACGACAAATTATTGCTTTCTGATTGGTCAAATGGCCATTGCTTACAACAGAAATGAATTCTGATTGGTTGCGACTAGCCATGATCATGGTTATTTTTAGCCCGAAGTTTCTTCGGTTCGTATTATGGTTATTGAGCGCGACACGTGGACATAGGCACCCGAAATAAAGATGCTGAACAATGCAAAAACATTTGGTCGCCAGTCGGGCGAGTGCTTTTACCATTTTTGGTCGCCCGGACACATTTTTAGTCGCATCGGGCGACCGGGCGAGTGCTTTTCAGCACCCCTGGTTGCACTCTTCTCTTGCAATGTCCCGTTATTCTGGGGTTCTCATAGCTTGCGCCGGGAAGTCGGAGTTCACAAATGCTGGTGGTCGTTTTCGATCAATTTTATTCAGGCACTGGTCGATACACAGCGGTGACAGTAAACAATATCGGCGTAGCAACTTTACTCTATGCGCATTGCTGCAGAGGACTCACTCCTTACAAAGGAGGACTCGTTTATCCTCTAGTTAAGCTCTCACCTTAACTCTGTCATATCTCCTCTCTCGTGTGTGTGTCTGTCGGGCTTATATACCCTCTACACATGTTCAAGACACTTCCAGAAAAGCGTATGATCTAATCCACTGCCAGGAAATTTCACGAATGACGTCACGTGACACAGTCAAGACAAGTTTAGCCCCACTCGACCACGTGACTGGGCAACGACCTAACGGCGAGACTGATGTAAATACAGAACAGCCCGATTGCGCGACGTCATACTCGTATGATCTAGAACCTTCACAACACTTTTTATTTCCGACTCAACATTGTCTACAGATGAAAATCTCAGAAATCTTGGCTTACAACCCTTCCAAAACCACCTTGTCCTCAATAAAAGCATCCTTATGCACAAAGGTGCTCATTCACGAGCACCGAGGTATCTTACTCATCTCTTCAATCATCCCAAACGAACCATTCACTATCTCGCAACACCGTTATTCTACCACTACCGAGAGTAGACATTTTAAAGGCAGTCATACATACTCAGGTGTTATGATATGGAATACATATACTTCTATGAAGTCTTTTAAAACGCCTGTGCGTGATTGTCTATCCAGATAATCTCACTGCTGTTCTCTGAGTACAATGTCGCCTGTACATATGACATGCACTTGCTTGAACTTGAACACTCACTGAACTGACATTTATCAAAGGCATCTACTAAAATCTTTGTCATTGTTGATCATATTGCTCATATACCTTACCAACTGTTGTACATGGATAAACTACTGTGTATTTTTTCTTATTTGTTAATGATTTGCATTTCTTTATAAGCATGGACAATTTGTAAGATAATCAGAAATGCCTAAAATTTCATTCTTCATAAATAAAGAATCAATCAATCAATCAATCAATCAACCAATCAATCAAAATCTCTCTCTCTCTATCTCTCTCTCTCACACACACACACACACACACACGTACACACACACACACACACACACACACACACATGCGCATGCGCTCGCGTACATACATGTAGTTTTGATAGTGAATTGCAATCATCGTCATCGACGTGTCCATCAACGTCTCATGCCTGACTTCAGAAGTGACCTGGATATCAACCGTAAACACCTGCTCACTTATGCCCCGGTGTCTACGTTGCAGTTCAGAGAAACAGAGTCACTTGCCTCTATCACGGTAGGCCTATATAAGACCCGTAAGCCACTGCACTAAGCATCTACCTTCGAGGAAGAGCATCCCTGCAGTCGATCTCTCGTCATGAAGCGGCTTGTCCTTGTAGCTCTGCTGTTCGCATGCCTCGGGCCTGCCTTTCCCGAGCGCTATGAGCCTAACTGGGAATCGCTGGACTCGCGTCCGTTGCCTCTCTGGTATGACGAGGCCAAACTGGGCATCTTCCTCCACTGGGGCGTCTTTTCCGTGCCCAGTTTCTCCACGGAGTGGTTCTGGAACCAGTGGCAGGGATCGGATCCCTCCCAAAGCGTGATAAAGTTCATGCAAGAGAACTACCCACCCGACTTCACTTACGCCGACTTCGCTCCGATGTTCAAAGCTGAATTCTTTGACCCCGACGAGTGGGCTGGCATCATCCAGGGGTCTGGTGCAAAGTAAGTGCTCCCACTTCTCCAACTCTCTCGTTTGCTTGTTAGTTTGCTTGCTTCCCCCCCCTGTTTTAAGTAAGTGTGATGAGGTGCACCTATCACCGAGTGTATCGTACATCTACTGTGTCCATGTCATAAGGTGCACATATCACAAAGTGTATTGTACATCTGCTGTGTTCATCCTCTATTGAAATATCCCTGCTTTTGTCTCCCCACTCCCCTATCCTGTGTGTCAGATCTCTCTCTAACCCCAGTCTTTCTGTAACTTGTGTAAGGCAAGCTGACCAGCTGACCGCTCTGTGACCCCTCCTCTACTGTGGTCTGATTGTTAGTGCAGCTGCCCTGTCAATCACTCCTTGCATTAGCGTGACGCCTGGCTAGTGCGCCGTCCTCCCACTCTGGCATCTGAATTGTAACATTTCGAGTATAAATCTAATGTTTCCCCTCAAGTAAGACAACCACTTGCAACGGCATATGATTCATTCAATAGACTGTGTTATGCTGAATGAGGCAACATTTGTAAGAAGTAATTTCAAAGCGAGTTCAATTAAGTAATTCCTATTTTCTTCCAAATACAAGCACGACTTGGGAGCCATGGGTCAGGATCTGTGAAACAATCCATCCTCTGGCTCCTGTGAGGTCCGTGCATTCGCTTGATAATGGGGAGACGACACTCAGCCAGGGAGACCCCATTCCACCTGGGTCAGAGAGCGGGAGACTCTATTCCATCTGGGTCAGGGAGACCAATTCACCACCCGGTCAAGAGGTTCATCTTACTAAGAGCTTATACCAAAGGCCAATAAAAAGTGGAAAGTAACTCGACTTCGCCCCTGCGTCGTACTTGACCCCAACCTTACCACCGACCACCACATAAGTGTCCTCATTGTGTACATGTGGTTATTAAGGTACCCTAGGAGATAATTTTCCCCTCGATTTACCTAGTACGTGCGGCTGTGTGCTTTGTGTCTGTATATGTATGTCCATCCGTCCGTCTTTCGGTCCATCTTTTTGACTGTCTCTCTGTCTCTCTGTGTCTGTCTCTATGTGTGTGTCTCTGTCTCTGTGTGTATGTGTGTCTATCTGTCCTGTCTGTCGGTGTGACTCTCTCTCTGTCTGTGTGTGTGTCTATGTGTCTGTCTGTCTGTCTCTCTCTCTCTCTGACTCTCTCTCTCTCTGTCTTTCTCTTCTCTCTGTCTCTCTCTGTGTCTCTGTCTCTCTCTCTCTGTCTCTCTGTATCTCTCTCTGTGTCTGTCTCTGTCTCTCTGTCTCTGTCTCTCTCTCTGTCTGTCTCTCTCTGTCTGTTTGTCTCTCTCTCTGTCTGTTTGTCTCTCTCTCTCTCAATCTCTCTCAATCTCTCTCAATCTCTCTCTCTCTCTCTCTTTCTCTTTCTCTCCACCCCCCACCCCCAGCACCTTAGTTATATGTACCTCTTCCCCTAGGTGTGAAAAAAAAACTTGGTATATCACGTCCGTTACACCCTCGTGTGTGTGCTTGCAATCTATGTATATGTAAACGTAATAAATGGAGAGAGAGAGAGAGAGAGAGAGAGAGAGAGAGAGAGAGAGAGAGAGAGATTACTTTTTAAAATAGAGGACCACTAGAAAATGGACGAAAAGTTCAAGTGTATATCCTCTCCAAATAAAGAATGAAACCACAGTTTCGATTGTTTTTACGAATGTGTTTTTAATGTCACCACGTTGATTTTCATCCTGTTGTTTACATCACGTGCCCTCAGCCAGTCGAAACTCGGTCGCTGTCGACCGGCGTTTACAGTCACAAAATGGACAGAGCTGCAGCGTAGACGACATCTGGTCAGAGAAGTTCCCACTTCTACTGGACAAGTGCTGCCGTCGATCTCTCGCCATGAAGCTGCTCTTTCTTGTTGCATCTCTTCTGTTTGCATGTGTGGGAAAAGTTTCCCCACTTCGCTATGAGCCTTCCTGGGAATCCCTAGATTCTCGTCCGTTGCCCTCCTGGTACGATGAGGCGTAGCTAGGCATTTTTCTCCACTGGTGTGTATCTGTGCCCAGCTTCAGCACAGAATGGTTCTGGTACCAGTGGCAGGGTCCTGTCAGACAAAACGGCGGGTCCCTAAAAATAGCTCCGGCGCAGATACATAAATAGATGTGGAAAAACCAAAGCAAGGGACGCAACTCTTGTGCTTGCGGCCCAGCTCCTCAAGCCACAAACTGTCCACGCTCCCGCTATCCGTCCCGCCCCCCCCCCCCCCCCCCCCCGACCCGTCCCCCCAACCCCCGACCTGTCCCCCCCCCCCCACCCCCCGTCTCTCTTTCTCCAAGCCCTTCCCTATCCTCGTCTGCCAGCGAACGTCGAGGGATTTGCATGCAAAGTAAATCGCAGAACTAAGAACTCCACGTGCAACGCTGGGATTGACCTCTTTGCAAACTTTAACCGGCAGTGACCAGTCTCGCAGAACTCGCCGGTCTGTAGCTCAGTGCTGGCCATCTCGGGTTACACTGACACATGGCCAGCCGCAAGGGAGTTGAGATGGAGGGGAGGGGGGGGGGGGGGGGGGGGGGCATCCACAAAGTCGTCGCCAGAAATAGAAATCGGGAAAATCGTCCATTGACGTTATAAGACCTGGGAAACCCTCCGAAATGCAAATGTAGATAGGCGCGAACCAACTGTCCAATCAGCATGGCGAAAAAGCCTTCTGCCGCAAAAGTGACATTAGATCTATTAATATCGACCAATGAAAGTATCTGCGCCGGAGCTATTTTTAGGGACCCGCCGTTTTGTCTGACAGTCCTAGTCCCTCCCCCTCAGTCGTGGAGTTCATGAAGTACAATTATCGCCCCGATTTCGCTCCCATGTTCAAAGCGGAATTCTTTGACCCAGTTGAATGGGCAAGTATCTTCAAAGCATCTATAGAATAGAATAGAATTCTTCGGCTTGCTTAGGCGTCCAGGGCCTATCGCCGATTCTGGTGGTTCTCGAGCTGGCTGTATTTTTTTTGTTCTTATGGATACTGGTCTTTTACCAGGCCTAGTCTATATCACTTGTGAGATAAAGAAAAAGAGAGAAAAAAGGCCTAATTGCTGTGCAGCATCTGCGCCAGTGGTTCCTCCAGCTTGAACATATATCCTTGTAGATGCTTGTCCACTCTGTTCTTGAACGAGTTCAGGCTCGGTGCCTCAACTACGCTATTCGGGAGGCTGTTCCACATGTTTATAACTCGCTGGGTGAAGAAATGCTGTCGTAAAGCCGTATTGCATCGGTTTTTCTTGAGCTTGTAGGCGTGACCTCTTGTGACACTATTGTCATCGCAGGAAAACAGATTCTCTCCAATCTGGTACATGCCGTGCGTATACTTGTACATTTCTATTAGGTCACCTCTAGTTCTTCTGTAGCACAGACTAGGGAGCCTCATCTTGACAAGTCTTTGTTCATATGTGAGATCCTTCAATCCCGGAATTATTTTTGTGGCCCTCCTCTGTACTCCCTCAACGAGTTTTTTGTCTCTTTCCAGATTGGGTGCCCATACTACATTTTCAAACTCTAGGTGCGGTCGTACTAGTGCTATGAACAGTAGCCTCATGGATTCACAGTCCAAGTGTTCGTATGATCGCCGGATGAGACTCAATAGTCTATTTGCTTTGTTAACCTGCGTTAATATGGTGCCAAGTGCACGAACCTTCCGCCTTGCATCTAAGTCTAAATTGTTTTTGTTGAGAGACAGAAAGCAGTCTCTATAATCTCAGACTGCGCTTCTGCATGGTTTAATCTTTCAATTCGCTTTTGCACCGCCCCATCCCCCCAATTTTACCCACCCCTTCCATCCCTGTGCGTCAGTCAGTCAGTCAGTCAGTCTGTCTGTGTTTCTGTCGATATATGTATGTCTGTGTACACATACTACCTTCATGTGTGTTGTTGGCTGCGTGTGCATCACTCCTTCTGTTGTCCTGTTTTGCTGGAAATCAGCGGCGACATATGAGCTATCCTGCCTGTCACCTCTGCATAATGTTCATAATTATCTATCTGTGCAGGTACGTGGTGCTGACCACCAAGCACCATGAGGGCTTCACGATGTGGCCATCGAAGTACTCCTGGACGTGGAACGCCAACGACCTGGGACCACAGAGAGACCTCGTTGGTGAGTGCTGGTGTGGCAAGACTTTTCTGCAAGCTAAATCTGATACTTATGTTGTTGCTGTTGCTGTTTCATGCAAATGCTAAGACGATCTCCACTTCTTGATATAGTCTTATGGTGATATGATCAGGATTTGTTTTAAGTATGTGTGAGGTGGTGGAAATTGTCTGTCAGAAAATCGGCCTTCATTTGTAAGTTATCAAGTTATGATTTCCATTAAACTATTCTTTGAACCATTCAGCCTTTAGCCCTGCGTCTGCCTGTCTCTGACTCTGTCTGTCCGCCCGTCCGTCTGTATCAGTCTCAGTTTGTCTCTCTGTCTCAGTTTTTCTGTCTCAGTCTCTCTCTCTCTCTCTCTCTCTCTCTCTGTCTGACTGTCTGTTTGTCTGTCTGTCTGTCTGTCTGTCTGTCTCTCTCTCTCTCTCTCTCTCTCTCTCTCTCTCTCTCTCTCTCTCTCTCTCTCTCTCTCTCTCTCTTCCCCTCCTCTCTATCTTTCCCCCCTTCTCTTCCCACCATCTCCCCCTACCCCCCACCCCCATCTCTATCTTTTCCTCCCTTGATAAAACCCTCTCACCTGAACTTTTTCATATAAATACTCCTGTTTTGTCAATCAGTGTGCAATATTGTGCATGTCTTTTGCTCATATCTTTGTTATATCTACAAATCATGTTTGACACCCATCATTGTTTGCCATGATTGTGACTTTGTTTTTAAGGCCTAATGAAAATTTGAGTTAGTTCTCTCTGTATTTCAGGTGACCTTGCTAATGCCATTCAAAAGACTGATGTTCATTTTGGAGTGTACCACTCTCTGTTTGAGTGGTTCAACCCTCTCTACCTGCAGGATGCAGCCAGTGGCTACAAAACCCAAGAGTTTGTTGCTGTAAGACTTGAATCCTCACCTCTCTTAAACAAGTTTCCCTAATGCCCCATACTGAATGAGGGGAACATAGAGAGATGTACAGTTAGCAAACTGCAATAACTGGCCTCACGTAACTTATTACAGTGAGCAGCACTATAATAATTTTGTCAAATTTTTGTAAGGGGCGTCATTCCTCTTCAACTTGATAAAATTAACTTTTCATTAGTCTGAAGTTTTGAGAAAAATAAACACAGTTTCTCCATTTCCAATTTGTTATACCATATATCTCTAATGAATTTGTTAAATTGAGGCTGGCACAATAGTTCTCCTGGGTCAGCCTTTGCACTGGAGGAGAATCAAGCAATAAAACCATACTTCTGCTCCCTGAGAGACAGGCTGAGGTACAGCAAGAGAGCAAACATTTATAAATTATAGAATAACAGAATCCCACCTGACTGTGACTGATCTGACTTCACAGAGAAAGACCATGCCAGAGCTGTACGAGCTGGTCAACCACTACAAACCGGACATCATCTGGTCGGACGGAGATTGGATGGTGGACGACACCTACTGGAATGCAACCAACTTCCTGGCCTGGCTCTACAACGACAGGTGTGCACCTTGGCTTTTGTTGAAGGAGACATTGCAGGATGTTGTAAAAAGTGTTTGCCCTGCTTGGATATGGAGACAGCATCTGGATGGGGTAGCTGTAATACTCCAGCACACCACAGGAGGATGACACCAGCAGATGCCACTTTTGGAGAAAGGGATAAGTCATTGAGATGTCAGAATACTCTCCAGGGAGTGGAGTTGATGCTGGTACCTGACTATGTGTCTTGTCTGTCTTTCACTGTGTTTGTCATTAAGTGCAATTGATCAAGTGGCCCAGTGATTAGGAGATAAAGTGTAAAGCATCTTGAAAGACAGGTGTGGATGATATGTCACTGTATAGTACCACACTTTTACTTTTACCCCAGGTATGCAGACTATACTTTCTCTTGGGTTGATATTTCCTTCTACAACTACGTAAACTCAATTGTTTTTGATATCACCAGGAAGCAAACTTATGGTTTGAAATAACGTGTCTTCCTCACAGACAGGCAAACTGACAGTAGCACTTCTGTGTCAAATGGTTCATCTTGGTGCATTCTGTTTCAGTCCTGTGAAGGACACAATTTGTGTGAATGATCGCTGGGGTCAGAACATTCGCTGCAAACATGGAGGCTTCTTCAACTGTGATGACAAATACAACCCAGGTATGATGTACTTTTGCTGCTGTTCCTTCTTTCCTCAAGCAGTTAGTGGTTTCAGATGAAGAGACATCTATAATCTAGATGCAAAATGTTTGACAGGTATAAGTGCAAGTTGTCATTGCATTATGCTGGCAGAAAAGTTTGTCTGAGTATATTTGGAATACAGTTAGCTAAAGACTGGTAAACTCTCTGTAATAATCTGATATGTTGACCTCTTTGTGTGGTTACTGGTCATTTAGGCCATGCTCCTCAAGAACTGCTTAGAAGAAACAAACATCTTAATATAATTGTTTCACAGAGACTTTAATATTATACAGAGTAAACCTTTTTTGTGATGATAAAATGCTTTTAGCTTCTACTTATATATTTTATTATTGATTCTTCCTCTGACAGCTGAACTGCTGTCATATTTTGAACATTTCCTTCAGAAATTCAAGATAGAAAAAAATCTCTTCAGTGGTGCCACTTCACTTGTGTTACATGTATGAGGTGCGTTGCTTACGCTAGGTGCCTTGCAAGATCTTGCAAGGAGTAGGCCAGTGTCAACATGTGTCAACATGATGACAGCAGATGTAAAGGCAGTCAAAAGATTGACACATGTTGACACCGACCTATTACTTGCCAACAAGGTAGGCGAAGCAATACAGTGTTTTTGCTGATCTATTGTTTTGTGGTCTGGCACTGATGCCCCTGTCTCTGTGCGTTGCATGGACCACCAGATGTCCTGCAGAGCCGCAAGTGGGAGAACGCTATGAGCATTGACCAATACTCCTGGGGCTACCGCCGCACGGCCAACATTGAGGACTTGTACACTGTGGATATGCTTATTTCCCTGCTAGTCAAAACTGTCAGGTATGGCCACCTTGGCAGTGATACTCCACACTAAACTATTCTACTCGAAGAGACATGTACACTAGTTCTACTGTTCATAATTGTCAGGTTACCAAGGCCGAGTTTTCACACACTATAGTTTCACACACACACACACACACACACACACACCACAAACACCACACACACACACACACACACACACACACACACACATACCACACACACACACAGCACACACACATGCACACACACACACACACACACACACACACACACACACACACCACACACCACACACACACACACACACACACACACACACACACACACACACACACACAACACACACAAACACACAACACACACACACACACACACACACACACACACACAAACTGAATATTGTGTTTCATACACATACAACAGCCCTGCTAGTATGAATTGTCAGGTAGACTAGGCAGAGAAATTGCACATTATGGTTACACACAGATACTGAGTAGTGCATTGTATGCATATACAAGAGCTGTGCTGGTCAGAATTTCAGATACAGCTACCTAGGCAGAAACAGTAAACACACCACAGTTATACAGGGATTTTCTTAACTTTGTATTTACAAACACACAACGGCTTTGCTGGTCAGGACTGTTGGTAATGGCTGCCTAAGCAGAGACTTCACACACAGCAGGTTTTTTCTCTCACAATATCTGTGGACGTTGCATTTATATATATAAACAGCAAAATGGAGAGTTCTTGTATTGTCACCCTTTGGTCGAAATCCTTGGAATAGTCCTCAGCAAAGAACAATGTGCCACTCTCTATATTCTAGGTAAAGGTATTGATTTTATATTGCAATCAATCAACAATGTGCCACTCTCTATATTCTAGGTAAAGGTATTGATTTTATATTGCAATCAATCAACAATGTGCCACTCTCTACATTCTAGGTAAAGGTATTGATTTTATATTGCAATCAATCAACAATGTGCCACTCTCTATATTCTAGGTAAAGGTATTGATTTTATATTGCAATCAATCAACAATGTGCCACTCTCTATATTCTAGGTAAAGGTATTGATTTTATATTGCAATCAATCATCCACATCAGGGGCTCTAATAACTTTACACTTTACCTCCAGGTGTTTGGGACACTTGATCCATCCTACACTGGGCACTGCATGCTGGGGAGCAGGTGTAATGTTCCCAAATTATATACTTTTATTTTCCGTTTATCAGAAAGGGATTACCATTACATATTTTGAGCATCATTGAAGGACATGTGAGCATTATGGCTTTTGTCAAAGAAAATTGCACATTCATCTGTTAATGCAGTTGAAATGGAAATGTGCTTTATTGCCATGTTTGGCAAGTCTGTCCCAGTGGAGTGTGTAGGAACGCTCACAACAATTAAGAAAATGCGGATCTACAAGCTGTCATAGATTCTTCCATAGATGAGTTAGCCACTCCTATAGGCAGAGCCATAATTATGTTTATAAGCATGACGTAGCTGTGCATATCTATAACACCATTCAAGACTCATCTCTGCATCTATCATTGCTTACTCAGTATCATCTGGTTAGATGGTGGTAAAATGTTAGCTTCATGTGAGACCATAAATGGTGAAAAAATGGCATATTTGATCAGACCTAGTTACCAGAGAGGGATGGTGAATAATGCATGTTTTAACATACCTAGTGTCTAGATAAGTATGATGTATGACTTGCATATGTGAACATGGGTTATAATCAGCTCTGTTGATTTATTTTCTTCATCCCAGTCTTGGAGGCAACCTGCTGGTCAACGTGGGGCCCACAGCCTATGGGAAAATTGCCCCCGCCTATGAAGAGCGTCTGAGTGGAATGGGACAGTGGATGCAACGGAACGGTGAGGCCATCTACAGCACTCACCCCTGGATCCACCAGAATGATACAGTCAATTCTAACGTCTGGTATGTCCTTTTGGTTCCATTTGCTCTGCACACATCTGATGCTTTCTGTGTTGAGAGCAGGTTTTCTCATCTGCCAAATTGCTGTCTTTTATCACCCTGTGGAGTCCAATGTCCATGCAGTTTGATATGTATACCTATATCATACCTCTACTGTCTCTGTCTCTCTTTCTGTCTGTCTTTCTCTCTCTGTCTCTCTCTGTCTCACTCTCTGTCTCTCTCTCTCTCTCTCTCTCTCTCTCTCTCTCTCTCTCTCTCTCTCTGTCTGTCTGTCTGTCTGTCTGTCTGTCTGTCTGTCTGTCTGTCTGTCTGTCTGTCTGTCTGTCTGTCTGTCTGTCTGTCTGCCTGTCTGCCTGCCTGTCTGTCTGTCTGTCTGTCTGTCTGTCTGTCTGTCTGTCTGTCTGTCTGTTCGTCTCTCTCTCTCTCTCTCTCTCTCTCTCTCTCTCTCTCTCTCCTCTTTCTCTCTCTCTCTTTCTCTCTCTCTCTCTCTCTCTCTCTCTCTCTCTCTCTCTCTCTCTCTCTCTCTCTCTCTCTCTCTCTCTCTCTCTCTCTCTCTCTCTCTCTCTCTCTCTCCTCCCTCCCTCCCTCCCTCCCTCTCCCCCACCCTCTCCTCAACCCTCTCTATCCAACCCACCAACCTTCTTCCCTTCCTCCCCCTTTCCCCAGCTACCCCCCCACCTTCTTCCCTTCCTCCCCCTTTCCCCAGCTACCCCACCCCCCCTCTCTCTCTCTCTCTCTCTCTCTCTCTCTCTCTCTCTCTCTCTCTCTCTCTCTCTCTCTCTCTCTCACCACATTTGAATTTTTGCCTCAAGGGCTGAATGTAAGAAAGGCACTACTGCCTAATTCACTACCCTTGTAAAATAAAGTTCGTTCGTTCGTTCGTTCGTTCTCTCCAAAAGTCTGGCAGCATAGGGTTTCAGCTGATGAGAGGGGGATCAGGTGACTCCAACATTATCCTTCACTTGTGGTGGTTAATATATGCATCTTAAGATTTTCTGCCAGCCATAATAGATAAGATGAAATTTTCATGGTGAGCATTTACAGAGAAAAAACCCATCACATTCATAACTATAGGAGTTCATTCTTTAGCTCCCAATGGTTTATACGTTTGCTGCCTTGTAATAACTCTTTAATGTAGGGTAGTCAGAAGTTCATAATTTCTTGCTGTTGAATGGTTTTAAGTTTTATGGACTTTGAACTAACACTATCATCTCCCACTGCCAATAAACATTTGAATGTGAACTGAAAAGCTGATGGTCAAACATTTTTGTATGCAATGAATTGGGGATGCTTTTTTCAGACATCAAAACTCGATCCCATTGGTAGACAATTTAAGGCAGCTGTAATGAGTGACATTGTGAAAATGGATTCTTCAGGTACACATCCAAAAATGAAACTTCTGGAGAGGTGGTCTACGCCATCAGCCTCAGGTGGAACGGAGGCAGCACTCTGGTCCTGGGTGGCGCTCAACCTGGAGGCAAGACCACAGTGACTCTGCTGGGCTCCAAACAGCCCTTAACCTTCGTTCCCACCAAGCAAGGCGGCATGGAGATCCAGGTGCCCAATTTGCCTCTGGACCAGATCTCCACTCCTGGCCACGCCTGGGTCTTCAAGTTAAACTACCTCCAGAACAGACGCAAGTAGAGACATCCAGTAGGGCGGATGCAAGTGAACGTTCCCAGAATGATCTCTAGGACAGATGCAGAGAAGGACATGGAAGGGAATGTAAGATAATCTGATGATCTTTATTGGACTTTATCATGGAGTCCGCTTTTACTGCGGAGCATGAGGTTTACACGTACTTGCAGCTGTGAAATGACTGATTTGATGGGTTGTGTTTCCAAGGTTTAAATGGCAGTTTTTCTTCTTTCAATTTCTAGAAGGCTCTGTCCACTTAAATAATTCACTGTTATGTATATATGTCACTGATCCCATAATACACTGGAGATGACAACCCTTTGGTTAAAAAGAAATTAGCTTCCTGTTAAGCAATTGAAATGCTATTCCCATGTAATTTGCATTACATTACTCCCACTGGTAGCAAGATTTATAAATGAAGTAGTAGCTTTTTCCTTTTCCCTTGTATTGCAGTATACTTTTGTCTTCTTTTTCAATCTTCCTCATGTTTCTATCTTCCTGTATGTACATTACTAGCAACCCCTTTCACTATGAGAAAGTTGTTTTCAATTACATGATATGTTAACTAATAAATAAAAAGTTGTACTCTTTATTTTGATGTGATGCGTGAAGCAAAGTATTGCAGTATTTTGATTGTATGGTAACCCTACATGGTAACTTTGTTTTAGAAAGGTCATCTGGATATTTTGCCTGCAAGAAAATGTTGATTTGTAATGAAAATTTGGAAAACTGAAAGAAGTCTCAGCAGTTGTTTTGCTCATGAAGTCCCAGTGAATGTGAAATCTTGCCTGGTATTTCTTGGATGCTTGGTTGGTAATTGCTTTGATCCGATTTTAAACAGCTGACAATGAAAGTTGGCATATTTAGATGCAAGGCCTTTGTGATCTCCATATCTCCAGGTATACTTGTGGACTAGTCAAATGTCAGTTATTGTGATGACCTCAGAGTTGCACTCATCAGAATTCCAGTTGTGTAGTTTCTTGATCCTGTACAGAATGTGGTTTTGTCTTGCACTTTATCACATGAAGGAAAGCTCATTGTAGTGTAAATTTGTAATGTTCTCTTACAAAATGCTTGATACTGATACATTGTGACATGTGTGTGCATCATCATTTCATATTAAGCAGATGTGATGAAAACTTAATTGCTCTCTGTGATCTGGAATTGAAAGCATAAATATCTTTTAATGATGATGTCCACATGTTGGCTATGTTCTGCAAATTAAAAACACCTTTTTCACTGTACATTTTTTAAATGTATGCCTCTATGGATATTTGCATATACTAGATGTACAAATTTATATGCAAAGAACTAATTAAGATTCTTGTAAATTTCGAGGAAACGTATAGCTGTGTGAAGAACCTTAGGTGACCTGAAAAATTGAGTTGTGACCAGTTTTTATGTCGTACAGATCCTTCCTACATTATTTGACTTCTGAAATAAAAATAGTTTAAAATTCAAGCCCAGAAATCCTCTCTCTGTTTTTGGTCAGGAAATCTCTTTATCTTATGAAATTGCAAATACATCAGAAATCTCAGGCAGAACCAGATCATTTTTAATGGACATTCATTTGTGCACTCCTGTGGTACCTTGGCTAGTTCAAACTTCTCTTTCTTACAATTAATCGAGTATAGGTAAGCCTCACACTTCCTGTCTCCTCTTCCAAGAGTTAGTTGTGATATTATGGAAAAGGGACTGATAACATGTTGTTTTGCCTTTCTGTGTGTGGTATTTGCATGTCCAGGTTTCACCTTTGAAAATGATTAGTGTTCAGGGTTTTTCAATTTATACTTTTTATATCCATTTGCATTTTTAACTATTCAGGTCTGATATCGAATCTTCTCATTTACAAATATTACCTCATTTTGCTACTCTTCAAAGGTAACATCTCTTGCACAACAGAATGATATTGTCCATGAATACTTTAATAAGCTGGTGCTGTAATATCAGAAACTGATGGCTTCATTGTGTGCAGTCATTTACAGATGTTCCAAATTTATTCCAAAAGGTGTGCTTGCTTTGTTGACTCACATGCGAAGCAAAAGTGAGTCTATGTACTGAGCCGTGTCGTCCGTCCGTCCGGGCGGGCGGGCGTCCGTCCGTAAAAAACTTAAACGTTGGATTTTTCTCGGAGACTATTAAGTCTATCAACACCAAATGTGGCATGATGGTGTATGATGACAAGGCCTCAAAAAACATACATAGTGACTTGACCTTGCTTCAAGGTCAAGGTCACAGGAGCCATAAATGTGGTCTCAAAAACAGTCATTTTTCACATTTTCCCAATTTTCTCCCACGTTATTGAGAATGGCAACCTTAGCTACAAGTGGTATATAGGTCAAAGCAAGCCCTATCTTTTGATACCAGTTTGGTTGACCTTGCTTCAAGGTCAAGGTCACAGGAGCTCTTCAAAGTTGGATTGTATACATATTTTGAAGTGACCTTGACCCTGAACTATGGAAGATAACTGTTTCAAACTGAATAATTATGTGGGGCACATGTTATACTTTCATCATGAGACACATTTGGTCACATATCATCAAGGTCAAGGTCACTTTGACCCTTATGAAATGTGACCAAAATGGGGTAGTGAACCACTAAAAGTGACTATATCTCATGGTAGAAAGTGCCAATAAGCACCATTGTGCTTCCTATGTCTTGAATTAACAGCTTTGTGTTGCATGACCTTGGATGACCTTGACCTTGGGTCAAGGTCACATGTATTTTGGTAGGAAAAATGTGTAAAGCATTTCTTTGTGTATGATGTCATTGGTAGGTTTAGTTGTTTGACCTTGACCTTGAAGGTCACCTGAAGGTCAAGGTCATATAAAGGTCAAGGTCAAGCATGTGAGTCGTATGGGCTTTGCCCTTCTTGTTATGCTTTTACTGGTATTTACACACAACATGTTCACTACTAAATCATGTTGTTCCTTTACATCTTGTCTGCCTTTGTTAGAAGGAATTTTCTCAGTGAGATAATAAAATTAATAACAGGGCAATATTGTTTTATTTTCTATCTTGAGAAATATATATTAAATCATTTGCTTAAGTTACTGAGAGGAAACAAATAGAAAATATGTTAAAATTGAAAACACATATACCAATGCTTTAAAACATTCACCAGCATCTATGTTGATTAATTTAGTAAAAAGCATTTCAGATAAACTTGACCACCCCTTGTCTATGTATTGGTCTTGAAACTTTCCAGTGTTAAAATTTGTTTTCAAAGAATGAGAAGTCGGGGATTAAAGAAGATTTTATTTCACCAACTTAAAAAAATGCTGGTTAATGATTAACAAGTCAAATAATACACGGATGTTGAATGATGTTCACGGTAATTGCAAAGGGATAGCAGTCTGTTCCTTGTGAAAAGTTTAAAGATGTGAATTCTGAAAGGGGAGACAAATGTTCTTTGGCCTGATTTTTAAACATTTTTGGGTTATGAATAGTTGAGTCACAGACTGCAGCCATACAGACTTGCAAGTCATATACTACCTCTTGCTTAAAACAGACACACACACTCGCACACACACACACACACACACACACACACACACACACACACACACACACACACACACACACACACACACTGAAGGTGCTGGTACTTATGCTATGGAGGCCTTTAACCACTGCTCAAAGAAGGAGGAGGATAAATAGAGTTTTACAGTTTATCATCCTTTGTAGACTATGTGAGGCCATTGATCAGTAAAAAGGCTAAAGCTGGTTAAATTACTCATGCAGCGACTAATGCATACATATTTTTTGTCTCTTTGTGGGACGATTACAGAGTCCAGCAAATGCCATTGTTTGGAGCAGGGGGTGCATCCAGGTGTTCTGGAACCCGTCCGCCTGCTGGAAGAGCGTGTTGGTGGTTGTCAGCCCGCGTTCAGAACACAGTGAGAGCAGACGCTGACCGTCGGCATTGCACTTGCCAGTGCCATGGTGACCCAGCATTCTTGGCCAGGTGGTGTGGTCCTTGCCAACTCGTGCAGTCAAGTCCTCCAAGATGATCCGCTTGTCTTTCCTAGGTACATTCAGGACATGGCGATTTAGGTCCTCATTCAACTTTTCGTTGAAATCCTCTGGATTTGTCATTGTTGGGGCGTAGCAGCCGACGACCGTGACAAGAGTCTTTCAACAGTTTGAGGCGCAGAGTCATCAGTCCCCTATCCTTTTCCTAACCCCCACCCCCACTCCACCCCCTACCCTCCACCCCCCTCCTCCTCCCTTTTTTTCATCCCTCACAATTACCATGAAGGTCTCACCAAATTTCAGTCATCAAATTAAAAGAAACCACAACTCTAATGTGAACATTCCTGTTTTCACCGCAAATATATTCATTAACGACACTGTAGGCGTAATGGGTGCGGTGTTCGAAGCTGCACAGATCCTAGAGTTGCATCCAAGGGCAAGGTGCTTCATCCACATTGCCTCTCCTAGCAAGGGGTAAAACTGGTTACTGGGCGCTGCACAGCGGGGTCCTGGGGTGAAATTCCCCCGAGAGGATTTCCTCAAAAAGGACGAAAATAAAGATTATAATTATAATTGCTGTGCAACAAACGTAAATCAAATAACAGTCGAATACTAAACCTCTATGTAGGGACTACAGTTCTTGCCATTGTCTATCTAGGCATGACGAAAATTCACAGTGCCGGTGATTCTCGTGGAGAGGGAAGACAGAGGGGGATGAGGCAACACCTGGGGAGCGTTGCTTAGCCTCCCTGGTTGGCAAACAAATTTCTCGCGACCCAGCCAAGGCAAGGCGGGTCACTAGGCAACGGCCAATTATCACTTGGCAAGGGGTGCGTTGCACACGCTAGGTACCTTTCTTGAGGGCAAGCCGACGGCGAGGCAAACATCAAAAGACGTCTAAGAAACGGCCAATCATCAACTGGCAAGGCGGAAGTCCCGAGAGAACGTGGCTGCGTCCTGGCGCGAGAGTCGGTGAAGAAGTTGCTGTTAGACGAAGTAACCGACGATACAGACATCACAACAGTTTTCACTTGATTGAACATACCACGGAGACACCTCGAATGGTACGGCAAATTTTTCAAAGAAAAGAAAACGATCCAGATGCACATGTAAACAGTTTTGTTGAACATGTATTTCCTCGATACACTCCGGACCAATTCAAGGGACATAGTTCAGAGAGCGGACATGTACGGTTAATCGGCGCTCCTTCATACATGTATGTACTACGATTAAAAATTGTTGAGAGTATTTGTCCAGAAAATTATAATTTAGGCATATATCCTCAAAATAATCAAATGAACACTAAAACAGCAAATACTTCTGCGTATGCACAATTTCCCATTCTCGGACGATGACAAGCACATTACATGCACTGTCGTCTGTGAACAGCGACCCAAATGACATGGTCTCCGCCATTTTGCATCATCTCGATGCACGCGGTAAAGTACCTTCTCGGCATCCTCGGCAAATCTCGCGTCTCCTTGTGAACAAGAGGCTGTGGGGAAAACACACACACACACCTCGCTTTCCTTGCAAGATACTAGCGTAAGCAATGCGCCCCTGACACGTGGAAACCTGCAAGCCTTCCTTGCAGTAGCCTCCGCCTAGAACAGCACAAAAAGCTTAAATTGTTTTGCGGATTAATGGAGGGAGGAGGAGGGGTAGGGGGGGGGGGGGTGTGGAGGGGGGGGGGGGGAAGGGGGGGGGAGAGAGAGAGAGTGAGAGAGAGAGAGAGAGAGAGAGAGAGAGAGAGAGAGAGAATAACGGTTGCTTCCCAACTCGACGCTCTTTTGATTTTCGGTCAAAACACAGTTCTGAGGTCATTAACGATTTTGCCAGACATTAAACACAGCATCGCTAATTTCGCCTGTGATCATTATTCGTGACTGTTTTTTCTCTCATAAGGATCGTGCTTCCGCGCAGAAGATTAAGTTGACGAACATGTAAACAAATTAAAATCCGTCGATAAACCCCATGGGGAAACTGCCTCAACACATTAAAGTGACTTAGCAAACTTTCGTCTGCGGAAATTTTTTCATGGTGTGTTTACAAAGGAACGCTCAGTCTGACTCGTTTGATAATGGCGTTATCAAGAGGATCGATGACGTCACGAAAGAAAGGCAACGACGGGCGCGTTTGTTTGGCCACAACTCTCGCGATTCTCCCTGAATGGCTAGTTGAGGGCGAGTGAGAAGCTCCTACAGCTAGAAAAACGGCCAATCAACTCGCAAGGCGGAAGAACATGGCTGCGTCCTGGGGCCAGAGTCGGCGAAGAAGTTGCCGATAGACGAAATAACTGACGATTCAGACATCGCATCAGTTTTTCACTTCATAGATCACACCATGGTGTCATATCGAATGGTACGGGAACTTTTTCAACGACAAAAAGCAACCCATGTTCAACTGTAGACAATTTTGTCGAAAATGTGAGGCCTCCATTCATTTCGATCAATTCAAGGGACATAATTCATGTATACGGTGAAGGGACATAATTAATACAGCGTACGTATACTGCAAGCGATAAAAAAAATTTCGGCAGTGTATGTCCAGAAATACCCAATACACCTACTCCTCTATATATACAAATGAACACTCGAACAGCAAATACTTCCGTGTACGTACACTTTTCCATTCTCGAACCCTGAGAAGCACATTACAGGCACTGTTCTCTCCGAACACCAGCCGAACTCGCACTGTCTCCGCCATTTTGGCTCATCCGGGTCACTGCAGCGGGAAGGATCGAGGGAGCTCCGGACCTCCCTCGGCTTCCCGCCTTCACGGCGAGTGCGTCCTTATGAGCGAGGAACGTAGGCAACGCCTAGCCCTCGCGATTCTCTCGAGATTTTGGACCAAACAAACACGCCCGACGCAGGGCAACTTGGGGCGCGTTTGCTTGACCCAAAATCTCGAGAGAATCGCGAGGGCTAGGCGTTTCCTACGTTCCTCGCTCATAAGGACGCACTGTAGCGTGGAAAATAGTAACCCGTGGAAAACAGTAACCGGAAGTCATCGCAGAGTTATCTGCGAGGGACGTGCTGAGAATTCCACTCTAAAAAGAGACGGCACCCGCCACTCCGCCTGACTGACTTGGCACGCCGGGGAGTTATGCTAAGATCCGGCCGCGTAAATATATCTGCGTTTTGTGACAAACGTCTTTCTCGGCGGTACTGTACTCCATGCACCTTAACGGTGCGCGTGATTCGGGTGTAATCTTAAGCCAAACGACGTTTATTGGCGCTGCTGAAATGGTCGAAGTCGGAAACATTCGGAACGTCGTTTAGCTTAAGATTACACCCGAATCACGCGCACCGTTAAGGTGCATGGAGTACAGTACCGCCGAGCAAGACGTTTGTCACAAAACGCAGATATATTTACGCGGCCGGATCTTAGCATAACTCCCCGGGCGTGCCAAGTCAGTCAACGGTCGCGTTTTATAAAACCAGACTACAAACAGACTACAGGGAGGTGACTCCCATATTATTTCCGGCAGGGGAGACGGCTTTACACGGGGAAAAACTTTTTTGAACGCTACATCATGTGTTAAACTACACAAATGCACCAAAACCTCGTAAAGCAACTAATGCGTCGTTTGTCGGAATATATTCCATGCGAAGAACAGGTGCAGGAGCGGTAAATTGCATAAAGCACGTCCCTCGCAGATAACTCTGCGATGACTTCCGGTTACTGTTTTCCACGGGTTACTATTTTCCACGCTACACGCACTCGCCGTGAAGGCGGGAGGCCGAGGGAGGTCAGGAGCTCCCTCGATGCTTCCCGCTGCAGAGACCCGGATGAGCCAAAATGGCGGAGACAGTGCGAGTTGGGCTGGTGTTCGGAGATAACAGTGCCTGTAATGTTCTTTTCAGGGTTCGAGAATGGAAGAGTGAACGTACACGGAAGTATTCTGTTGAGTGTCATTTATTTAGAGAAGTAGGTATATTGGTTATTTTTGGACATACACTGCCGAAAATTGTTTTATCGCTTGCAAACACACAACACCGAATACGTACGCTCTATGATTTATGTCCATTGAATTGATCGAAATGAATGGAGGCCTAACAATATCGACAAAATTGTCTACAGTTAAACCCGGGTTGCTTTTTTTTCCTTGAAAAAGTTCCTGTGCCATTGAATATGACACAATGGTGTGTTCTATCAAGTGTAAAACTGATGTGATATCTGTATCGTCAGTTATTTCATCTATCGGCAACTTCTTCACCGACACTGGCGCCAGGACGCAGCCATGTTCTTCTGCTTTGCCAGTTGATGATTGGCCGTTTTTCTAGCTGTAGGAGCTTCTCACTCGCCCTCGACTAGCCATTCAGAGAGAATCTCGAGATTTTGGGCCTAATAAACGCGCCCTTGATTTCTTGGCAACAAATACACCAGTCCATAGTTTCAATTACATGTGCTGAGTTTGTCGATCAGCTCTCTGTGCTTTTTTTCTATCTTTCAATGGTGGATTTTAGGATGCAACATTAAAATAAAATAAAAAATTAATTGAGTTAGGCAAACTATTTTTCATCAGCCAGAATTCAACTAGAGAGCGCAAACCTCCACCAAGAACTATAGACCTTTTTCGGATTTCATAAGTGCTTTACATCATACATAAAATCTCTCTTTGATCAGAAATGTATACTTTGCTACGATCAGTGATCGACAGTTCACGAGTTCATGTGTGTTAGATCATCCTCGTCGCGCCAATAGTGCATAAACGAGGCAGCGCATCACTACCGCTAAAAGTGAATGCGGTCCCGTATAGGGCTCTGCTGACTGAAGAACTTAGCTGCGACTCAAGCCGCCAGCAGGTATCATTTTATCACATTTCAATTGTGCGAGCCTGACAGCTGCAGCGCCGGACACTCACTTCGATCAACGAGTTTATTTAGACATCGTCTTCGGGTCTGTGTACAAATTATAATGTTAAAACTCATCCTTTATCACTATTTTCGGTGATTTTTTTTGGTAATCAAACTATCTTAATGGTTTGATGCATTGTTTTTATCATCATCGACAGATCTTTATTCCTCAAAAAGTATGGACATAAAATATTCTACTAGTTGCATTCCAGTTCTAATTCTTCAAAGATGGAGGGACTCGCGTGGCTGCTACTCTCTTTAGATTAACCAAGGTGAACCCGTCTACGGCCATTATCTCCGTCTTGCCGAACCCCTTAATGAGGAGAAGAGGATTAATTGGTTTTTCTATGCCCATTCTGGGCCTGACATTTGCGAAATGCGGTGAGCTTCGATGCTGCCTCGTCTGCTTCTAACAAATCGAGCACACAGACTTTTCTAGAGCAATTCCGGGCATGGCACGAAGTTCAATAGCATTTGCAACTCACCAGGCATCTCGAGACTTTTCTACTACGCAGGTGATTTTGAAAATGGCTTGTAGTGATCAAGGCCTACGAGACTCTTGAAATGGAAAAACCGCCCTTATCCTTCGCGGGGCGAGACAGCGGAAACATTGCATTCAAAGAGCATTCTTTCAAGCATATCAATTAAAAGATAAAACACAAAGAACAAAGACAGATCCGTTTCATCGCGTCTACCTTTTTGTTTGTTTGTTTGTTTGCTTTTAACCTCGCTTGCTGATAACGTGGACATGTACAGTTTTCTTTACAAGGCCAGCCTCACGGAAATGGCATATTCCGAGATTTCTGTATTCATATGAAAGAAAATTGGCAAAGAAAAAAAAAGATAACTCGCATGGTATTGGGATCTCTTTTGAATACATGTGTGCATGTGTGTGTGCGTGCGTGCGTGAGTGCATGCGTGCGTGCGTGTGTGTATGTGTGTGTGTGTGTAATGTGCTGTTTCGATGAAGAAATAAAAATCTATGATCGCACGAAGGTGTACTCAACGCACTCACCAGTCAGTGTCAGCTTCGCCGCGAGCATTGTGTTGTCATTCACTGTGGCTTTCAGTTTCATGCTCACACTTCTCGCTTTCTCTGCAAGTCGGAGCAACCGGTTCAAAACGATTGTGGCCGTATACTCTGTCCTGCGCAAAGCAACTCCTGTTCCTCATTATCGGAAGTAAGTTCTTCAGAACTTGTCGTCTAGTTCGTCTCACTCAACATTGCTGACTAGTCAAGTGGCGTGGGCGGTGCCGACAGCATCTCGTTTCCAAGGAAGCACTCGATATGAAGGAGGGTGGCCGAGGTAGCTCCGGAGGTACCTCGCTGCGTCCAAAGATTATAGGTTACCTATAATCTTTGCTGCGTCTAGCTGCAGAGGCCCGGATGACCAAAAATGGCGGTGCCCGTGCCAATTGGTTGCCGTTCATAAACGGTAGTGCCTGTAATGTGCTTCTCATTCTCCGAGAATGGAAAAATGTACGTACATGGAAGTATTTGCTGTTCGGGTGTTCAATTGTATATTCTAAAGAGTATGTGTATAGGTTATATCTGGACAAACACTGTCCAAAATTTATTTATCGTTGCGTATCTACATGAAATACCGTACATATCCACTCGCTGAATTATGTCCCTTGAATTGATCTGGAGTATATCGAGGCACACAATTTCCTTCTAAATTGTCTACAGCTGAACTCTAGTTGCTTTCTCTTCTTTGAAAAAGTGTCCGTGCAATTTGAGATATCACTATGGTATGTTCTATCAAATGAATAATTGATGTGATGTCTATATCACCAGTTATTTCTTCTATCGGCAACTTCACCGACTCTCGCGCCAGGACGCAGCCATGTTCTCTCGGACTTCCGCCTTGCCAACTGATGATTGGCCGTTTCTTTGACGTCTTTCGATGCTTGCCTCGCTCTCGGCTTGCCCTCGAGAAAGGTACCTAGCGTAGGCAACGCGCCCCTGGCTGACTAAGTCTGGGGCGCATTGCTTAGCCTACCTAGTTGGCAAACAATAGGCCGATGTCAACATTTGACTGCCTGTGTATCTGCTTTCATCATGTTGATACATTTTGACATCGGCTTATTCCTCGCAAGATCTTGCAAAGTTCATACGCGCACTTGACAAGATTCAGCTCCTCCAACCGGTCACTGACTTGCGCACAGGTACACGCTCGGTCGTTACCGGCCACTAACTGTACGGTTCCGATGGTCAGATAGGCTGTTTTTACAGTGACCTACTTTATGAATGAACATCATCAGCTTTTTCTTTTACGAATTTACTCTGCTCATTGTCGTGATGTAGAGTGCTACCACCAGTGTGGAGTGATCTTTTCAGTTTTGCGAAACCGTAAGTCTTTCGATATTACCATGAAAACAAGACTTCTCCAGGAATGTCGAACTTTTTTTCCTGAACCCAAATTCAGTATCTCTGTGTGAAGTCCGGTCCGCGGGGGCAGAGCCTTGTTATGCAGATTTTATTATTGCCGTCAGCCCCCTGTTTGAATGTGAATCACTGAATGCTTTGATTGATCGATAGTGCCGATCCGATAACGTCGCAGTCACCGCACGAATTAAAGGGCGAGTCTCACCTCAGTTATACTGGTGTCCGTTTGGAATTTCCCCTGGCTAGTTGCTCTATCGTCATGGTTTCTGACTCTTTACAATGCTGCTACAGCAACAAATATAGATTTAGCAATGCACATAGAGATAGTGGACTGTCGCAGCTCATCTGTAACGGAGAGGGTGGGGACGTTCAGAAGAGCTTCCTGAAGCCTTTCCCTGATGCTCTGTGTTGTCTTGACTCCAACAGCTACATGTAATAGATGGATAGGTGGATGGCTGAATGAATGTATAGATGAATGAATGGATAGATTGATGATGGATGGATGGGTGGATGGATGGATGAATGGATGGATGGATAAATAGATGAATGGATGGATGGATGAGGGATAGATGGAAGGTTAATTGGTTGGTTGGATGGATGGAGAGATGGATGAGGAATAAATGAACGAACGAACAAATGAATGAATTAATAAATGAATCAACAAATGAAGTAGTCGTCGACTGAAGGGATGGATTAATTGATAGACGAATGAATGAGTTTCGGATACAAAGTCGGACAAAGTGTTTCTGATCGCAGGTCGAGACCCAACCCAGCAAACGAATGAAAGAATGGATGAATGATGAATAAATGAATGAATGATGAATGAATAAATGGATGAATGAATAGCTGGATGGATGGATGAATTATGAATGAATGAATGAACGATTAAATTAATGACTGATTGAATGAACAAAAAATGAACGAACGAACGAATGAATGAATGAATGAATGAATGAACGAATGAAAGAATGAATGAATAAATTAATGAATGAATGGAAAGTGGTTGTCTGAGGAGATGGGTGTATGTTTAGATGAATGGATAAAATTGTCATCAAATGGATGCAGGGACTGATCAGTTTAGCTGTGATGGATGTATGTACGGATGATCCGATAGATGGATAGATGGATATATGGATAGATGGATGGATGGATGGATAGATGGATGGATGGAAAAACGGGTGTGTTGATTGGCAGACGGACGGATGGATGACTGGATGGACGAACGGACGGAAGGATGGATGGTGGGGTGGATGGACGGGTGGGTGGATGGATGGATTGATTGATGAGTGGATGAATGGATAGATTGATGGCAGACGGACGGATGAATAGATGAATGAATGGACGGACGGACGGATAAATAGATGGATGGATGGATGGATATATGGACGGATGGATGGACGGACGGACGGATGAATATATGGATGGATGGATGGATGGATGGATATATGGATGGATGGATGAACGGGCGGGTGAATGGACAGGCGGACGGATGGATGAATGAGTGGACGAAAGGACGAAAGGGTGGAGGAGTGGATGGACGGGTGGATGAATGAATGGATAAAGGGATAGATGAATGGATAGTCGGACGGACGGGCGGGCGGGTGGATGGGCGGACGGACGGATGAATAGATGGATGAATGGCTGATGGATGGCTGAATGGACGGACTGATAAATAGATGGATTGATTGATGGATGGATTGATGGATGAATGGATGGATGAATAGATGGATGGATGAATGAATGGATGGATGGATGGATGGAAGGATGAATGGATGGATGGATGGATGGATGGATGGATGGATGGATGGATGGATGGATGGAGAAATGGAGAGAAACAGTTTCTTCAGTGAGTGCTGGATGGAGAGTGGGCGATAGGAGGTTGGATAATCAAAAGGCAGGAAATATTTCTTAATGAGTTAAACTGAGCCTAACTGCACTGTGGTCCTCGCAAAAGTAAGGGTCAAGGCTGGTAAGAAAGGGTCGAGGCCAAGGCGCCCCTGAAAGATAAAGAGCTTATTGGCTGATTGCTTGTCCTGTCCCCACGGTAAAGGATTTCCTTCGCCCAGCACAAAGAGGAACAGCTGGACAGAGATTCAAACATCTAGTATTCTTGTGATGAGAACAACTCAAGAGAACAATTATCTAGAGCATGCATGGATCAAAATGAGGATATTTTCTTTTATACCGACATCTTTAATTGGATGAGGTAATAGACAAATATGTACATAGACTGTGATCAAAGTCGTTTCGATCTTTGCATCATGGCACAGCTCCCGAAGTGGCAAAGATTGAACGGCCTGACTGCCAGTCCGTGAAGTCTCAGCCAACAGAGGAGACGATTATATTGAGCGAGAGCGTACGCACTGGGGCGTAGCCCAAGGTGAGTGCCTGGTCGTGTCGCCAACGCCAGCTTTGATACAACTCATTACTTTCTCGAGTCCTCTTGCTGAGTCTGTGCCGCGATTCCCGTCTGGAGTGCAGGTCGCTGGCTGGAAAATCAATCCTCCGACACGGGGGAAATTATGTTGCATCAATTAACAGACCGCCACAATGGTCCCAACTGACGTCTCTGGGTGTTCGTACATTCCAATTCCAATGGTAGCTGACTTCGCGTGTGGGGGACCGAGTCGTTTTCAGTAATGCCTCTGGCTTTGTACTTGTCGCAAAGCTTGCGTCCACAGCCTTGAAGGTTTCTCGGCTTATTCCAGCACGGCGTTTACTTCCTCTTCACGGAATAAAACAAATTCCTGAAGGACGGTTTCCCGCGCTGTCAGCCCATAACAACATCTATGAAGCCTTCTTGCTGTCAGCTGTACCTTTCGGGGGGGAAAATATTCGTTGCAGCATGTATGTCTACATGTAAAAATCCTCTATGGCAGCTCCTATATGCTGACGAACGCTCATGTTGCAAAACTTACGGAAACAACAAACATTTTCACATTAAAAAGGATAGAAGAGATGCGTAGGCGAAACATACGTAACACAACCCCCCGAACCCCCCACCTCCACCCCATCTCCACCGCCTTACCCTACTTTACTCCACCACCCCCATCCCCACCCCACTCCTGCAACATGGGAGAGACGTGAATCAGTGCCTGTCACGTGGGAACTGAGGGTGACAGCTCTCGAGCAAGTTATTATTAGCCAATTAAAGGCAGCTTTGGAAGGTTTCGTGGTTCTGGGCTCTTTCTACGTGTATGTAAATATTGCTCGAAATACTAGACTAATAATATTAATGGTCAGACTTTGATATGTCAGTCACAAATATTTCGACATAGATTCGCGAATGTGAAACAAATTGCGACTTGCCGCCATCAAAGACACTATCTAACGGGACCGCCAGCTTCGCCGAATGGACCTTATTCACGCGACCCGCCATTTTGGTTTTAAAACGAGGCAGATAACGCGAACATGTCGACATGGCTGACACGTTGAAGACAACAGAGGGGTTAGCGCAGCTTCAACGACAAAATCCTTTCTGCAGTGGAGGTGACCGGCATTGTTAGATAAAAAACTATTCAAAAATAGTCACAATAGACTATCGTAACGTATAATTTCTGCACAAAACCCGCAGAAGATAAGTAAACAAACCACACCGTACATACCTAGCAGACGAACACGATCGAACCATAGCCACTACCCCAGCAGACGATCGAGCTAGTGTGATATAATGTTTCCTGTAAAGCTCGAATGCGTGGCAGCAGATAACTGTTTAGTTCTGGCTTGAATTGACAATTTTGTTTCCCTGGTCAGGCGAGGACAGAAAATTCACGATCATCCAGTCGATGAGTGCACGATCAACTTAATTGCCGCATTTGGCGTAATGTAACAAATAAGATGATGACAAGAAAATGGCATTAAAGCACAAAACAAAGTTTCATGACAACCAAAATCACCGATTACATTGATAACTGACCATTTTTACACTTACAACTATGTGCTCAAACCGTACAAAGCAAACAAAACACACTGCGGGGAGTGTCCCGGACAGGCATCAACACTTAAGTGCACGAGTGATCATTTCGCTTTGCTCTCATTTGTTTCATCTGCTCCGACATGGTAAGCTGGCTATGCCAAGAAACCAACATCTAAATCAGAGTTAGTTGACAAAGTGACAAAGTTACGCATCACAAAACAAAATTTAAATGTATAGACCAAAGCTGATCAGCTTCGCCCGTGATCACACGCTGACCTCATGACAATTAAGCTGGCCAATGAGAGGCAAGGAACGAAACGGCCGTCTCTTTCCGTGGTTTTCATTGGTTCGAACACTAGAGTTCTAAGCGAAATAACTTTTGTCACTGTGTACCAACCTTTGATGGCATCGTAGTCGATAAACACTTCAATCCACTTCTCATAGCCTTTGTCACTTTGTCTTCTTGCTATTTTTCTGCCTTCCTTCGTAACTCAACCATAATAAATAACAATGGAGAATGCACAACTGAGACTGCCAAGGAGAATCTTCTGCAAACACATGTTGTGATGCGTAATATCATTGAAAATTCAAGCTCTAAACCTAATATCAGTTAGCACGCAAAAAAAATCACATCTAAGTAAACCAGATAGCCTAGTACTGCTGCCACTCATTCGAGCTTTACATGAAACATTATATCACACTAGCTCGATTGTCTGCTGGCGTTCGATCGTGTTCGTCTGCTAGGGACGTACGGTGTGGTTTGTTTACTTATCTTCTGCGGGTATTGTGAAGAAATTATACGTTACGATAGTCTATTGTGACTATTTTTGAATAGTTTTTTATCTAACAATGCCGATCGTGAGTATGGCTATGCATTCGTAAACTTGGACGTGTTGTTTTCGTCCGTGAAGGAGTTGTTGTCATGTACAGAATGCCAGGGGAGGGAGTTGACTGTGGAGGAGAGGCTTCCAAGTCAGGGCTTCGCAAGGGAGTTTATTGTGAAGTGTCAAGCGTGTGATGCCATCCAGATGATCTCAACATCAAAGAAGGCAAAGCACAGTCATTATGTAAACAAGAGAATGTATTGGACATGTCCAGCATAGAGTAGGGTCAAGGCTGAGGAAAATTGTGCAGACAGAGACAGGAATGAAAGGGAAGGGAAAGTTGACAGTAGCAAAAATTGACACCCTTCAAAATTTCTTTGGATTGGCTATTAGAAGGAATAAAAGGAACCTGGAGGCAATGAAAAGAGAAATAAGGGCAGGACTGTATCATGTTGCTTCCACTGATGACAGCCCTCGCCATGAACTGTGCTCTGACTCATGGTGCAAATATGGAAAGGAGGGTTTCAAACACCATCATGGTTTTCCTGCTGAGATGTTAACCAAAGTAGAGAAAATCTATGATGATCTGAGTCAAGATGCACTACTTTCCTGCTGCTTGCATGGGAAGACTCAAAACCAAAATGAAAGCTTTAATCACATGGTGTGGATCCGTTGTCCAAAGGATGTGTATGTTGGGAGGGATGTGCTTGAAATGAGTGTGGCTGATGCTGTTGTTTGTTTCAAATCTGGGGCAAAGGGGCAGACTGATATTCTGAGACATGATGGGCTCACTCCTGGACACTGGACTCTTACTGGGTGTTCCAAGATAGATAAAGAAAGAGTAGAGGTGTCTAGAAGGCAAGCAGCAGCCTCAGGGAAGCAAAGACGGAAAGTCCTACATGCACGAAGAAAGGGAAAAGAGGATTGGTACAGGGGAAAAGAGGGGGGTGATCACTACCAAAAGGGTGCATTTCATTGTGCATGAGGTGTACAGCAAAGTGCTGGTGTGTGAGACTCCAGAAAACTTGAAAATTGCCATGTAGCCCCATATCAGAAGGTGGGACCGGTAACTATTTCCTTTATTTGCGTTTTTCTCAAAACTATGTTTTTTAAACCTTGTGTCAACTGCCCTGACTACATATTTACATATAGCAAGTAGAAACTTTCCACACTTGCTATTTTCAGTTTGTATTATGCAACTAACCAGTCTCAAAGTGATCTGGTGATGCAAAGATTAGTTTTTGATGGTTTTTGTGTTCTGATTACGGCGGGAAAACAGTAATAAAAGCACAAAAATATAGTGAATTTCTTATTTATCAAACAACTTAGAATTTTAGGTTGATTGCATATGCTTTTGCAGTTCAAATGAAATTGTGCAACTTTCATTGTTCAGTGTTGGATAGAATTAGAGATATCATTGTTACAAGTTGGGTTGTTTTCACTGGCGGCCATCTTGTTTTTTCTGTAACCATGGCAACCAGAAAACATCTGTTTGTATTTTTTTCTTGGCTAATGTTAATATAATACTATCATATAAAAAGATGTGAAATATATGCTAACACAAAAAATTTTCCCTTGAGACTAGCCTAAGACCTTAAGTGCACGAGTGATCATTTCGCTTTGCTCTCATTTGTTTCATCTGCTCCGACATGGTAAGCTGGCTATGCCAAGAAACCAACATCTAAATCAGAGTTAGTTGACAAAGTGACAAAGTTACGCATCACAAAACAAAATTTAAATGTATAGACCAAAGCTGATCAGCTTTGCCCGTGATCACACGCTGACCTCATGACAATTAAGCTGGCCAATGAGAGGCAAGGAACGAAACGGCCGTCTCTTTCCGTGGTTTTCATTGGTTCGAACACTAGAGTTCTAAGCGAAATAACTTTTGTCACTGTGTACCAACCTTTGATGGCATCGTAGTCGATAAACACTTCAATCCACTTCTCATAGCCTTTGTCACTTTGTCTTCTTGCTATTTTTCTGCCTTCCTTCGTAACTCAACCATAATAAATAACAATGGAGAATGCACAACTGAGACTGCCAAGGAGAATCTTCTGCAAACACATGTTGTGATGCGTAATATCATTGAAAATTCAAGCTCTAAACCTAATATCAGTTAGCACGCAAAAAAATTCACATCTAAGTAAACCAGATAGCCTAGTAATGCTGCCACTCATTCGAGCTTTACATGAAACATTATATCACACTAGCTCGATTGTCTGCTGGCGTTCGATCGTGTTCGTCTGCTAGGGACGTACGGTGTGGTTTGTTTACTTATCTTCTGCGGGTATTGTGAAGAAATTATACGTTACAATAGTCTATTGTGACTATTTTTGAATAGTTTTTTTATCTAACAATGCCGATCACCTCCACTGCAGAAAGGATTTTGTCGTTGAAGCTGCGCTAACCCCTCTGTTGTCTTCAACGTGTCAGCCATGTCGACATGTTCGCGTTATCTGCCTCGTTTAAAAACTAACATGGCCGCCGCGTGAATAAGGTCTATTGCTACAAATGTTGTCGCCATAATGCACGGCCTTTGCAATTGGAACCAAAGACACTATCTAATTAGATAGTGTCTTTGGTGAAACCGGCTTTATAAAGGAAAATATTCGAGCTAGTCAGTTGCAGCCAACACTGCAGCCCATGAAATATAAAATCAGGGTACCGGGTGCATTTCTTCCTCGCCTTTCGAGATGGTCAGTCGCCCGCAACATGTTTTGTCATTTTCGTTTTGAAGATTTTACCCTGCGTACGTTTAAGGCGTCTGTGCTGTCACGCGTCTGAGAACCGTAGTGAAGGCCATGCGCCAGCTGTACTGTAGAAGTTCTGGGAACCGAGTTTGCTATAATAGCGTCGTCTTTTTGCTATGGCTTTGTGATTTTGCTGCTGGTTTCTGCAGCGCCAGTAACAGGTTAAGCTGTTCACGGTAATAAAGTAGGAACAGAGTGAAGATGGAAGAAAGCGAGGGCATCGTCATTGAATGAAATTGTATTTTGCTGTTGCCAAAAGTAAGGAAAGTGGAGAATTCATCGGCGCCATCCTCGATTTGTCTGGGTTATTCAGCCGGACTTGAGAGACCCTCCCTTCCGATCAATGCTGCATGCTGACCTTTTGCTCTGTGGTCTTCGCCGTGAGTTCCTTTGTCACCGTAGTAAGAAATCTAAGCATACACACGCGCTTTCTACGGGTCTTCGTTTGCAAGTCTGTACTGACAATGACGCTCACTCTCGTTCGCGCTGGCCCACTTGGGAAAACATAGGGAAATTGCTTTCATGTAGGTGTGTTGTTGAGGCACGGTTTTTCTATTCTCTCTCGCCTATTCACTCTCTCTGCTTGTTTCGTTTGGCTGTCCTAAGTACCTCCTTACTTCCCGAACAGTCTACCGATACAGCGAAAACCCTTGTAAGTTGTGTTGTTTCTGCCACGCGTGTTGTTGCTCACATTACTCGCTGAAATGTCCTCTGTGTTTTTCCCACGCGAGTGTTTGCTTTCTGTAACGAAGCTCGTCGAGAGGGTTAGTAGGGTGGAAGACTTTTGTTTTGCTGTGCCCAAGTAACGGGGCTGCACTTCTACGCAGGGATCGATGGCTGCTGACTTTCTTGTTTCTTCGTCTGCTGCTCTGTTCACGCTCAGGAGCCTGGTATTGATTCTTCCAGTCATTAGTGGGAGGAGGTTGGAAGCCAAGTCATGCATTGACATCGAAGCATGTTCTTTTGCGACCGAAAAAGGCTGGGTTTGTAGCCTGATGACGGGCTCAGACCGAAGCGTTTTTTGTGATAAACTCCACATACTGAACGAACGGCCGAAAGAGCGAAAAGTTCTATGATTAGGCCAAGGGTCGTTACAAAATTTAAGACTGATTGCATCGCTTCGCGTATTGACACGTCAGACAGAGCGATACTTCCGCGTTTGAAGGAATGATTTAGAAATAAACTCAATACCCACACTACCGAATCGATGGCGCTTCTTGATAACAAGTACACAAAAATCTTATTGTGAATTCTACGGGATTCCCGTTCTTTGACGTGCATTTGCATGGCTTTTTTGTTTCAATCTAATAGTTTCACGAAGAAAATATGGGTGTATATAATAGTTTAACAGCTGAGTTTTTGGCTCTTTAGAACTTTACGTATAGTTAGTTGGATGATATTATGATGTCATCATCAAGCAACCGTAAATATGGAATTAGAAGTAGAGTATCACACATCAGGCGTATGCAATGATAGTTTTAAGAATGATCGAAATGCAACCTTATTACTTTGATGTTGCATGTAGAATCTGGCGGTGTTCCAGCAGCACTCAGCCCCCTGTGGGTTGGAGGTCAGAATAGACCCACCGCGTCCCCCCACGTGATTCTTAAGAGGCGAAATACTAGAGACATTGTGACTTGATTTGCCTCTACTCTAAACTTTCTAGTGATATTCATGCTTCATAGCCTTACATCGCCTTCAACGGCTGATAGGCCATAAAGCCCATCTTGATTTGCGCCTACTCTAAACTATTCTAATGATTTTCTTGCTTGATGGCCTTACATTGCCTTCAAATGCTGATAGGCCATAAAACACCATCCATCCATCCATGCATCCATCCATCCATCCATCCATCCATCCACCAGCGCTGCCTTTGTGGCGTCAGTCTTTCCTCCGCAGTCACCTGATACTCCCACTCTGCCTTTTTCAATCTTTCTTTCTTTTTTTCCCCCTTGGACAACAAATGCGAATCTGAAAAGAAACCTTTCTGGCATCACATCACTCCATTCCGCGTCACTCCACTCCGCATCACTCCACAGCACCTGTGGCAAAGTCTTTGCCTGCCTCCTCGCTCCTGGAAGGGGCTAGCTAGCTCCCTGGCCGCTCCTGGTGTACACGTCGCTTCCCTGCAGCCTTGAACTGTGGCTGACTCTCCGCCGGTCATCCCAACGATAAAGTGCATTTTTGGGTGTAGAGCCTCTCTGGCGGCAGCATCGGATGTCCGTGCGGCTCGGAGCTAGGCATCCATCATTGGCCGAGCCTGGAGTTTGGACCGAAACGGATCCGCCGTGCCTGGCGATACAGAGTGATAGGGATGCGCCGCGGCGCCCTCCTTGCGCTTCTGGGAGGAAGCATCTCCGTCCTTTGCGTGCTGCCCTGTCCTCCTGATCGCCTCCCTCTCCCCAAGCCTGATATACCGCCCTTCCTGGCAAGGGGGACAGCACGTAACCAGAAGGAACACGGTGGAGGCGTTGAGTATGAAAGGCACAGGTCGGCTGCTTCTTTGTAAAAGGGAAGGGTTTCCTCCTCCCCCCCCTATGTAATAAAGAGACATGGTAATGCTCGTAGGTAGTCTAGACAATTTTGGTGAACGTCTTGATTGGAGAAAAAAGGCAGCATAATTCAATTTCGTCAAAATTATATTTCGGAGGACTTGATAAAAACGTTAGGTTTCATACCTGGTATCAAATCCATGATACGCACAATGAAGTTGATATTCTATCTGCAGAACTGTGTAACTGTGGGATGTTTTTGCTGTGGAAACTTCGACTCCTCTTTAATTTCAGCCTTCTTTTATAGCACTGCTACGTGCCAAAGCAGTCAATACTCCAAAAATGGCGGCAAGGCTGTAGAGAGCGTCACCTCAAGATATTTCAGAACAGTGCAGCATCTCTCTACCTGTCTTCGATAGCAATCAGCATCGGCGCGGCTTCATGGTCTCTACGCGTTGGTTACTGCCTTTGCCGGCCCTCTATCAAGGGGCGGGATAGGTGCCTCAACATTGAGTTGATAAAGCGCGTCCTATCGGAGTCCCTATGGGCTGGCAGAAGTAGCCTGGCTGCTCCGCCTCCTCTCTGTATCTTGTCCCAGATAGCTTGCCCAGATGGGGAGGGAAGGAGATGGGAGACTTATCTTTATCGCCTGCGGATGGCAGACAAAAATGGTGGAAGCTGAAGGGTCTGTTCCAGAGCCTGTGGCCTTGCAAGACGGATGAGGCGATCTTCTTGCCTCGCTCTATCTACTCCAACAGCGCCTTGCCTGCTGGATCCCTCTGGTTCCTTGTCTTTTCCTGCTTTTTCTGTTTTGAGGTGCTGCTGGAGCGGAGATCATTTTCTTAATGTGCAGCCACCTTGTATATATGGAGCTGATACTCTAAGATTTTAAAGAACTTTGAAGACACACCGAAGAATAAATGGCGAGAACATAGGGCGTCAACGGGCGGTGTGGTTTTATAAGGGATCTTGTAGAAGGTTTATGTGTTGAGTAGATAGATCGGCCAGTGTCTTATCATCGTATGGGTCACCTTACTTGAGAATAAGCACGTTAAAAGGTGTAGGACGTATGTTGTTACGTGGAGCGACGTGTAGTTATGTTTTGAATGTTTTTTTGTGTGGAGATGCTGCGTACTTTGTTGTTACATTACTTACTGAATACGTTTAATCACCAGGGCGTTCAGGGGTAAAGTTGCCTTTTGACTTGGCTC
>JAWQFJ010001176.1:42500-102500 GCA_034096865.1 Theodoxus fluviatilis
TGAACACAGGCAAAACACGTACAATAAACAGACGGGAGATGAACGTCGGCTCTTGGATGGGTCACCACGGACTCATAGTCGTGTCTGACCCGCATCCGTCATTGGTCTGAAACGCTGCCACGATGCCTGACCTCCATTTGCTTCCTCCTATCTTCCACGCCGCAGACGTTAGCTCTATGTGTCTGTCGTGTCTGGGCAGTGCACCACTTCGCTGCAGTGGAACTTTCCGTAACGCCGACCCTCGAGTCTGTGTCGACCAGTAGAAATAAGGATCTTGTAAGTGGGTTCCACTGATGCCGTAAAATCCCGCACGCATCTCTCTCTCTCTCTCTCTCTCTCTCTCTCTCTCTCTCTCTCTCTCCTCCCTCCCTCCCTCCCTCCCACACACACACACACACCACACCTTTTTGTCTCTACTTCTATCATTGTCTACACCTCTCTCTCTCTCTCTCTCTCTCTCTCTCTCTCTCTCTCTCTCTCTCTCTCTCTCTTTCTCACTCGCTCTCTCTTATCGCTCTCTCTCACTCTCCTCCCACCCCCCTCTCTCCTCCCACCAACCCCTTTCTCTTCCCCCCAAATTCACTCTCCGCCACAGCACATAAACATTTTCACACAAAAAGTGTGCTACCAGCCTCGCGAATATATACGAGTATGTATTTCTTGATAAATGGTTTCTCCTGTCAGCACTTCAAGTCTTTATTTGCTCTTTATTTGTTCCTCCTTCACTACAGGCTCCTAGCTTTGCCCCTTTGCGGGTGTTCCGGGCATCATTTGGGCCAGGGGGTTGGGGAGGGTTAAGGTGTAGCGAGTTGTCTAAATCAGTCGGGCGGGAGGTGGGAAGGAGGGGAAGGGGAGAGAGATGGATGCGTGGAGGGGTTAAGGTGTATTGAGATGTGTCAGGGAGCTGGACGTGTGCCGAGTCGAGGTGGGAGGTACGGGGTCTGTGGCTGGATGCTATCAGAAGCAAAGTGGAGCTTGGTCTTTCACGCTGTAACCCCAATAACCTCTCGATGCCGCCCCCATCGTCACCTTCTCCACCCTTGCATGTGCCCTTTGCCTTCTCTTGCTATACCTGTCTGCCTTGGGGGTTTCTGGGTGTCATCACACCTTACCCAGCGTCCTTTGCACCCTCTGCCTTTTCTTTCTGTCTTCATATGCCCACACACCCGCCTTGACTAACCTCTGTCTGTTTGTCCGTCCGTCCGTCCGTTCGTCTGTCTGTCTGTCCGTCTGTCTGTGTCTGTCTGTCTGTCTGTCTGTCTGTCTGCCTGCCTGTCTGTCTGTCTGTCTGTCTGTCTGTCTGTCTGCCTGCTTGTCTGTCTCTCCCACCACCACCCCACTCTCTCTCTCTCTCTCTCTCTCTCTCTCTCATTCATTCTCTCTTCTGTGTGAGTGTTTCTAACACTTTCTTTCTTCGTATGCGCTGATTATTTGTCTTTCTCCTTATCCTTGTCTCTTATTGCAAGTAAAGGGGAAAATAACTAAGCACAAAAACGTAAATTGAGGCAAGTGACAACACCAGTGGAACAAAGACGGAAAGCTACAAGCATAAGTATGAAGTCTCCGAGTTCCAGGTGTAGAACTTTTCAGGCAGTGGCCGATTTCTGTGCTTGCAACCGAGCAAGTAGTCTGAGCACTGATTGCAGTACATGCCATTCGTGTGAATGTGTATCGCGTATGTGTTCTCACTTCTTTCATCCTTCATTTCGACAGCCGCTCGTCCTGTTCTTCTCCATCTTCTTCGCTTTTTTTCTTTAAAGAAATAGAGGTGTCTTTTGCCTTGCTTGAAATGCTCCGCCTCCCATCTCACCTGCACGGTTCCGCGTTTGTAGCGTGACGTTGCCCCCTTATCACACCTGTAGGCTTGCTTTCATTTCACCTGGCTCTTTCTCTCACCTGTCTGATCTCGTCCCCCCTACCCGCCTGATTCTTCGCGTCCCACCTGTTCTGCTTCGCCCCCTGTATCTGTTTTGCCCCCGCAGCTGTCGGATGAGATGGTCTGGTTTTTGCATCTCCCGCCCCTGTGTTGCCACCCAACTCTCCGTCTGCTTGCTTCCTGCAGGATGGGTGTCGAATGGGTGGCGGTTTTTGTGGGGTCAGAGGAGTGACTCTTTTTTGAGATGAAGGTGTGAGGTGGTTTTGTGTAGAGAGTCTTTGCCTTGATTTCAGGGTCTGGCAACTGTATAGGTTGCGTAAAAAGTGGTTGGGATGAAGACTTTCTTCTTTTCCTCTTCCTCCTCTTCCTGCTCCTCCTGCTCCTGCTCCTCCTCCTCTTCCTCCTCCTCCCCCTTTCCCTCCTTCTCCTCCTTCTCCTCCTTTTCCTCCTTTTCCTCCTTTTCCTCCTTCTCATTTTTCTCCTTTCCCTCCTTCTCCTCCTCTCCCTCCTTTTCCTCCTGTGATGGGGATGGAGGCAAGGCTTGATGGAACAAGGGCCCAGGCATGAGACAAAATCGCTGCTGCTTTCCACAATTTTATTGTTACCCATGGGTATAGGAGCTCCTGGCTGGTCCAAGGCCTGATGACAATGGCCTGGACCAACCCAAGACCATGGTGGCAGTGGTCTCTCCCCCAGATGGGATGGGGTCTCTCTCGACCTGCCGACAGTCCCTCCTTATCAAAGAAATGCGCGGACCTCAGGGGAGCCAGGCTTGGGATCGGCGGTCGCGATCTCAGCCTGTCTCTGGGTTGTGTTTTCCTAATGATAGAAAAAGGCTCATTGCTGCCTTATACTTACTCGAAATTATTCACACCAAGTGTTGCCTCGATAGGCATAACAAAGTCAACCGAATGAATATTGCACCATTGCAATCAGATGTCTTAATTTAGAGAAAGCATCAAATTTGTCTCTTGTTTCTAACAATTTAGGCATAGCGCGCGAGAACGACAGGAGGGAACTGTCAGCGGTCACATGTCAAGTTCAATTAACAAACGATAAGGAAAGGCCGCTGTGCGACCATCCCGGACTGATAAGCTACATAGTAGGCTGGTCTTACAACATATATAACACGATCGTCTGAGACGCAGGATACATGATAGAGGGAGGAGAGAGGGGAACAATGCGATGTCGGGGTGGGGGGGGGGGGGGGGGGGAGGGGGGGAAGACTCAGAGAGAGGGAGAGAGAGTCCATGTAAAGACTTCGGGCTTCACTTCACCCAGTCACACTCCTTTTCCTCCTTTCCCTCCTTCTCCTCCTTTCCCACCTTCTCCTCTTTTTCCTCCTTTCCCACCTTCTCCTCCTTTCCCTCCTTCTCCTCCTTTCCCTCCTTCTCCTCTTCCTGCTCCTCCTGCTCCTGCTCCTCCTCCTTTTCCTCATCTTCCTTCTTTCCTCCTTCTCCTCTTTTCCCTCTTTTTCCTCCTTTTCCTCCTTTTCCTCCTCCTCCTCCTCCTCCTCCTCCCCCTCCTCCTCCTCCTCCTCTCTCATCTCTCCTCTCTCATCTCTCCTCTCTCCTCTCTCTCCTCTCTCTCCTCCTCCTCCTTCTCCTCCTCCTCCTCCTCCTCCTCCTCCTCATCATCATCATCATCATCATCATCATCATCATCATCTCTTCTCCTCCTCCGCATCTCTCCTCCTCCTCATCTCTCCTCCTCCTCCTCCTCCGTCGTCGTCGTCGACGTCGTCGTCTTCTTCGTCTTCATCGTCGTAGTTGTAAGTTTCGTATTCCCCTGGTCTTGCTCCCCCCTTTCTCCTCGTGCTTCACCTTGTGCTCTACCTGCTCCTGCTTCTCCACCTGCTCCCGCTAATCCTGCTTCTCCTGCTTCTGCTCCTCCTGCTCCTACCCATTCGGCCACTGCACCTTCTCCGGCCGCCGTTCATCTTCTTGCTACTACTCATCTGCTTCCTGCTGCTGCAGCTCCTCCTCTTCCTGCTCCTCCTCCTCCTGCTCTCCCTCCATTTCCCTCCCTCCCTCCTCTACATCGAGTTTTATGCATATTCTAAAATTAAAATAAGGAGCTGAAGTAAATTCATTTACTGTACGATTTTTTTAGTTAACCGCTTCGGAAGAAGAATTGGGAGGGGGGTAGGGGGGGGGGGGGGGGGAGATCGAATTGGCGTCAAGGTATTGTCTCATGAAAGAATCGGTAAAGGAAACATCTGGCAGTAAGGGGAAAACTGAAGTGACAAAAAAACGAGACGACTTCAAGGAGAGATTACTTCTATCAGAAAGGATTCTGACGTCATGGACAGCCAGAACTTGCACCTTCCATCGCTGATCGTATTGAATTGCATCGCCCGTTGTTTCCTCCCTCTCACGTGCCGTCACTGGACAACTTCGAGACTTCAGGCAACACGCAGGCAATGACGCAGCCACAGTGCGACCTTCCACACCTGCTCCTTCGCATTAGAGGCGGTTTTGTGCTGTGACGTCATCTCCAGAGACTGGCGCAGGTGTGCCGACACCTTCAGCCTCTTTGCGTCACTTCTGTCTCGTGCCACTTTCTCATGACGTCATCGTTACTCACTCGTCTGGGGTTAAGATGTCTTTGTTGGTTTCCTGTGACAGACAAACCTAATTGAAAATGTTGTGAATTACGGTGCAGCACTTTTGGTGGCAAGTTCCCGAAACTTCGTGGCATTGTTTTGGTGAGGAGAATTCTGTAGCTAGCTACCTTCTCTTCCACACTTGAAGGTCGAATAGGGTTTTTGTTTGATTTTTTAAAAATCCCAATCCAAGCTCTAAGTCGTTGGAAGCAGTCAATTGATAATATATTAATAACTAGGGTTGCTGAATGATTTGTGCATAGCTCATTCAGATTTGTTGAAATAACGATGACGATGATGATGATGATGATGATGATGATGATGATGATGATGATGATGATGATGATGATGATGATGATGATGATGATGATGATGATGATGATGATGATGATGATGGTGATGATGGTGGTGGTGGTGGTGGTGGTGGTAAGTTTAGATTCTTTCATCATATCGAGTGCACACAGTTTATACATAATTAATGACTGGATAATGTAATCAGTCATTTTAATACAAATAAAGTCTTGTTCCACGCAAACATCTCTCATTGACAATCCGGGTTTGTAAGCCCATTTCAAAGGTTGTTCGCCAGTTTCATCACAGAATGTTTTCGTTCTTCAGAGCGCACGCACTGGGTAGGAATGACTTGATTCTGGCCGGCTTGTAGCTTTGTATCCATCTCGCCTGTAATGTTCTACTTCATTTTGGAATAGGACACATCATGTTCCAGATAGTCTGAAAACCTCGCTATTTCTACTTGACAGTGCTTCAATTTCTCCACTTCACTTCTGAAGTCATGATCCGAGTGTGGTCCACCTCTAAGAGTGTCAGGAAGGCAGGGCTGTATTACTTGAAGACGGGGCTCTTCCCCTGAAGAACTCCATTTCCAAATGTTTCTCAAACCCATTCAGCCTACATAATGTCATCTTATGTGTGACCCTCCACCACAAAACAAGATGGACGTCGTCTAACCTGATTTCCGATATATCGGCCAAATAGAACGAGAGAGGTTAGGTATGTCAATATTGAGACTTTGTTAGATTTTGGAATCTACATTCATGTGTTTATAGCACATCATTTTTTCTGAACTTTCCATCGGCAGTCGTCCATTTGGTCTAATGAGCCGATACACCAGATTCAAAATAGCCACCATGATGACCACACTGCGTTGCGTTAAAGACTTTGGCTAAACTTTAAACCCATCCGTCTTATTTAGCGATTGAGGGTCGCATTTAGACAAGAGAGGTTCATTATGTAAGAATTTAAGTACAAGTACTCATCTAAACACGATGTAAATTCAAAGGCTTTCAGACATAAATCAATAAACTCTTGTTTCCCCCAGATAAACCTTGATGTGACTGCGTAGGTGTACAGAACACGAGAACATGAAACCCCGTGTTTCATCAAAGGATGCGTCTTGTCCCCAGACTCCAACGCACAGTTGGTCTCCTTGTCCGTGAGGTTTAATGGCGTCCACTAAACGCTGCCTGGCCCTTTGTAAAGTTAGCCTTTGGGATGTCAGGTGTGTTGAAGCATGTCACCTGACAGGTTTCTGGTGCACAGGTGTGCATCGCCGTCCCTTCCTGACATCCTACACGGGACTTCAGGCGTCAGCGCACGACGTTTATCGCCTGTCCTTCCCTTGGCCTTCTTCCAGCAGCTTGTGCAGGTGTCGCACCGCCCGCTGTTGGTCTCGTTGTCTTCTTTTCATCACTTGTAACGCTATTCTCTTCTTTCTTTAAATCGGCCTCCATTTCCCACCCTCTTCGTCCGCTCTTTGTCCATTTACAACGCCCATCCTTGAAAACCCACTCTCGTCTTAATCACTCGTCTGAATTGTAAGGCACCCCACGAACTGTGAATTCAATAGCGTGTTTTAGAGGCCCCCCGCTATGAAGTTCGCACGCGCTTTTATGACGTTAGCCACCCCGTAGCGAAGGTCGCTAGTACATTCTTGCGTTAGAAGATGGGCAATTCCTGACACTTTAACGGAGCACAACTCAATTTTGGTGTAACTCGTGTTCAGCTTTAACAGAAATGAGCAACCTTTGAAAAACTTCACAATGCAACACAACCTGAGAAGCAGCAGTTTGAAAGGCTTGCACACAAGGGGATCATGTCAAGCATGACGTTGGCCCGCTACCTGTGTGGTCTTCAGTCGATGGAGTTTCCTTCCCAGAGAAAAGACACTCGCTTTGAGAGTGATGGGAAGAGGGTTCAAAACTGCATTGATCCTGGAGCTGCATTCAGGGGACAGATGTGTCATTCTGAATGCTGTCGGTCCCCAGAAGTGAAATGTGTCCCTTTGGGAAGTGTGGTTGCACGAGGAGACAGCTGGAGAGTTGCCGTCTGCCGCTATGAACACTGAAGTCTCGCAAATATTATAACTAGTAAAGCCTGATAAAATTGTTTTTGTTTTGCTTCTTCCTTGTGTGTGTGTGTGTGTGTGTGTGTGTGTGTGTGTGTGTGTGTGTGTGTGTGTGTGTGTGTGATTCATAGTACTTATTGTGATGTCGAGCAAGTATTGAGATTACTTTCGACACTATTGCAAATATCAGGTAACGTTTATAGTGAAATCTCAACCTGTAGCTACAATTAAAACGATTAAAGCATAATCTGCCAACTGGAGCGTTTTCACCTGTGAGACTTGGACGTTGAACATTGGGACATCGCTCTACAAGGATGTGGCCGGACGAAATGACACCTTCGTTTCATGCATTTTTCTGGTGTAAATAAACCCAGTGTAATCAGATATGATATAGCCAATCCCCGAACGAGTCTGTGTGCGAGAGATTTTCTGCTTTCCGGAAATACCGAAACTATGGACCGGAAAATAGTGTTTGATTTGCGGCTGATGAGGCCAATTCAATGGCTAATAATGGCGAGCCTCCTCTTTCTTGTGCTAGTTTTGTCTCGCTTCCGACTCACGTCCCTCCAATAGGTCCCTGCGCTACGTGAACCAATTCACCGCTTACCACCAGCAGGTGTGAGCATGCGTCCTGTCTACTTCCTGTCGGCTTGGGGAGGGGGGGGGGGGTCTTCAGGCCGGGAGATCGGTCTTTTGTCCCATGACCGAGTCTCTGCCTTGCCTCCTCACTCAGTCTTTCAACCTTTGTGGTTTCCTGGCCCTCTCACAGTCTTTCAGCCTGAGTGGCTTCCAGGCCTTCTCAGTCAGTCTTTCAGCCTGTATGACTTCCTTCCTCCTCACTTAGTCTTTCAGCCTGTGTGGCTTCCTTCCTTCTCACTCAGTCTTTCGGCCGTTGTGGCTTCCTTCCTTCTCACTCAGTCTTTCAGCCTGTGTGGCTTCCTTCCTTCTCACTCAGTCTTTCAGCCTGTGTGGCTTTCAGTCCCTCTCACTCAGTCTTTCAGCCCGTGTGGCTTCCTTCCTTCTCACTCAGTCTTTCTGCCCGTGAGGCTTCCTTCCTTCTCACTCAGTCTTTCAGCCCGTGTGGCTTCCAGGCCTTCTCACTCAGTCTTTCAGCCTGTGTGGCTTCCTTCCTTCTCACTCAGTCTTTCAGCCTGTGTGGCTTCCTTCCTTCTCACTCAGTCTTTCAGCCTGTGTGGCTTCCTTCCTTCTCACTCAGTCTTTCAGCCTGTGTGGCTTCCTTCCTTCTCACTCAGTCTTTCAGCCTGTGTGGCTTCCTTCCTTCTCACTCAGTCTTTCAGCCTGTGTGGCTTCCTTACTTCTCACTCAGTCTTTCAGCCTGGTGGCTTCCTTACTTCTCACCGTCTTCAGCCGGTGTGGCTTCCTTCCTTCTCACTCAGTCTTTCAGCCTGTGTGGCTTCCTTCCTTCTCACTCAGTCTTTCAGCCTGTGTGGCTTCCTTCCTTCTCACTCAGTCTTTCAGCCTGTGTGGCTTCCTTCCTTCTCACTCAGTCTTTCAGCCTGTGTGGCTTCCTTCCTTCTCACTCAGTCTTTCAGCCTGTGTGGCTTCCTTCCTTCTCACTCAGTCTTTCAGCCTGTGTGGCTTCCTTCCTTCTCACTCAGTCTTTCAGCCCGTGTAGCTTCCTTCCTTCTCACTCAGTCTTTCAGCCCGTGTGGCTTCCTTCCTTCTCACTCAGTCTTTCAGCCCGTGTGGCTTCCTACCCATGCCGATCCTTCACTGCCAAAGACCAGGCATTCTCTCTCTCTCTCTCTCTCTCTCTCTCTCTCTCTCTCTCTCTCTCTCTCTCTCTCTCTCTCTCTCTCTCTCTCTCTCTCTCTAGACTGCCTGCCTGCCATGTCGATGTCTCATGAAAGTCCTCGCCTCTACTTCCTTCTTCTTTCTACTCGGATCGCAAGCTTGAACTGAGCTGTCGGCCTGTCAGGAAAAAAGAAGAAGAAAAAACGCGTTCAGATCATTTCCCTGCTGTCACCCATTTGACTTCTGGTCCGAGTTCAGTGGAAGACATGCGCTGGATACGTTGGTGTCTTTGTAGAGTGTAAGAGGGTTTCTTGAGTGTAATTGAATACGAAAATTGCTATTTGTGCATCTCTGAGAGAGAGAGAGAGAGAGAGAGAGAGAGAGAGAGAGAGAGAGAGAGAGAGAGAGAGAGAGAGAGAGAGAGAGAGAGAGAGAGAGACAGAGAGAGAGAGAGAGACAGAGAGAGAGACAGAGAGAGAGAGAGGCAGTAAGACGAACACACACATATTTGCACTGGCGCGCGCGCGCACACACACAGAGGCGCACACACACATACAAAGGAGATAGTATGAAACAGACGGAAAGTGGGGATTGAGAAACGCAGCTAGGAGTATAGAAATACTTTCGGATAAAAAAATTCCAAGCGAACAAATGTCCGAAAACGCCCTACTGCAAATCATGACCATACGCAATTTAAAACGGTCCTCATTCTCAGCAAATTTCCGAAGAAAGAGAGAGAAAGTGCTGAGGCTTTTGTTTCCCTGAGGGCAATCGGCCTTTTGACATTTTGCCACAGCAAATAATGGGCTGATACTCCGTGAATGAAAATAGTGTTGATTTTGTGCGGAAGTGGAGCAATGAAATAGCACTGAACTTTTTAAAACCCCAACAATTATAGAACCAGCTTTACACACACACACACACACACACACACACACACACACACACACACACACACACACACACACACACACACACACACACAAAAAGCCAAGGAATAACTTGTTTGCGTACTTGAGCCTGTGAAGATGCTACGCGCACGCACGCACACATACACACATACACACACACACGTACGTACACACACGCACATACATACTCGCAAACACACACACACACACACACACACACAAACACGCCACGTCTAATGTACATATGCGCAATTGTGTTCACACACACACACACACACACACACACACACACACACACATGATGTCACACAAAGGCGCACGCACATACGCGCCACACTCGCACGCATTCACGCACGCGCGCGCGCACACACTCACCCATGGTATCACACAAACGCGCAACGTCTAATGTACACATGCGCACGTGAATTCACACACACACACAGACACACACACACACACACACACACACACACACACACACATGATGTCACACAAAGGCGCACGCACATACGCGCCACACTCGCACGCATTCACGCACGCGCGCGCGCACACACTCACACATGGTATCACACAAACGCGCAACGTCTAATGTACACATGCGCACATGAATTCACACATACACACATACACACACACACGCACGCACGCACGCACGCACGCACACACACACACACACACACACACACACACACACACACACACACACACACACACCACTTTGTGTCTTTAGTGATATTCTTGGAATCTGGCACTGCTGCAAGGCATTTCCATCCATCTGTCATGCTGGGACTTTAGCACCATGGAAGCTTCATTTGCGGGTCACGTGTTCGTCATGCGCATTGCACCTCGCCACCAGCGTGCGCTGCTAAACTGTTTTGGCTTGCAGCGCCATCTGCTGCCCGAAAGTCGGTCAGAGAAAGGAAGGAGAGAGGGGGGGGTGTGAGAAGAGTAGGGGGTCGGGCTTGGGGGGGGGGGGGGGGGGGGGGGCCTACGGGGGAAGAATGGGTAGTGAAACTTACGGAGCGGCCGGCGTACTGACAGAGTCACATGCCCCCAGGTGGACGTACGAAGGACACGTACAGAAACAAGCGGACATACTTATACATACATTAACAAAGACCCTGAGAGAGAGAGAGAGAGAGAGAGAGAGAGAGAGAGAGAGAGAGAGAGAGAGAGAGAGAGAGAGAGAGAGAGAGAGAGAGAGAGAGACGCTCTATCGATTTTCAAAGGAAGCTTCTTGCAAAACCTTCAACGGATGCCTGTTGACCATGGCAAGCTTCTCGCTGGTGGAAAACAACGAGCTGTGCCTGGACTTCTTCTATTGAATAAGTCCCACCGTCCTTGCAGGCACTACGGACAGTGCTGGAAGACGTGCATGAAAATGACTGGAGCTGGAAGGGGACTTAGGCAGTGGGGAGGCCCAGGAGAATGCAGAGCCGATGAAAAACGTGTTGATGCATGCTAGTGACCCTGCGTTCAGCCTGAATGATGAGCGAAAAAATGATTGGTCTCCAGCCTCTTCTGGCCCCAGTGTCCCGCTTTTTCCCTTCCGGAATTAAGTCGCTGTCACTGATTGGGTCGTGGCAGGACAGAGAGAGAGAGAGAGAGAGAGAGAGAGAGAGAGAGAGAGAGAGAGAGAGAGAGAGATTGATTGATTGATTGATTTTATTGTTTAGGCCACCGGCCCATCACAACAATACATACATGTACATGACTTGCTTCTTTTTTAGGAGCCAGTATACTTGAGCCACAATTTGAAACAAGGTGTACAATCCAAGTGAACACATTGGCTAGTACATATCGGTAACAATCAAACAATGGAAACAGTATAAATATAGTATTAACGCACATTCTTTCATCATAACATTATTGTTCATGGTCATATTCTAAACTAGCAAGAAATTGGTCTCGTAATCGGAAGGCATAATAAAGATACATTGCTACCTTGCGTGTTTTCATGTATCCACGTCCATCTATCAAAAAGGTGGCATCAGCAGCTTCTGGACATTTGATGTATTCATTTATGTATTTATTACGTAGATCATTATACAAAGGACAATAAAATAGAAAATGTTTCTCATTCTCAATCTCACCACAAAGGAGGCAATGTTGGTCTATATTGTGGCTGCGCATAGATTGTTTATTAACAAGTAAATCATTCACTCCAAATCTAAACCGGATAAATACATCTCTGAATTTTTTAATCTCAATGTATTCTAAGTATTTTTCACTTTCTAAGGTTCTTTTGAAGGATCGAAACATTCTGAATCTTTCACTTTCACGAATTTTGCTGTTCCAACTCTGCCTATAGCAATCTTGCAGCCTATTTTTCAAGTTTACAAGAAAACTTCTCTCAGTAGTAGTGCCTCCATTTCTCCAGATATACGCATAGCCGGCCTTGCATATTACATTTGCAACTAACTTTGCCCAGTTTCGATCATCTGGGATCTTTGTGTTAGACAACATGAGGTATGCTTGCCTGGGTAGCCTATCATCGGTCATTTTAGTAAGTTTTAACCAGTACTTTATTGCTCTCATTGTACTGTTTATGGCAAGTGGAAACCTTCCTGTTTCTCCATAAACCAAACTGTTAGGTGTTCTATAGTCCACATTTAAAAAACATTTACAAGCAAACAGGTGAGCTTTTTCTACACTTTTATGTTCCTCAAGACCCCATAGCTCTGCCGCATATAGTAGGGAAGACTGGACCTGTGCGTCATAGAGACGGAAAAATATTCCAGGTTTCATATTCTTAAGGCTCCACATCATTTTAAACAGATGAATTGTTTTTTGTTTTGCTGCAGTAGCCAAGCTGTCTAAAGATACTGTTGTTGAGAGTCTAGTAGAAAACGTATAACCCAGATATTTATAATTATTCACTACATCAAGTTGTTTTCCATTTAAGAACCATTTTTCTCCTTGTGCTAGGTGCCCTCCTCTCCGGAAAACCATGACTTTGGTCTTATCTGTATTGATTTCCAGAGCAATTCGTTTAGACGCACACGCAAGGTTGTCTATTTGAGTCTGAAGTCCTGCTGGTGTGGTAGACAAAAGTGCCACATCATCCGCAAAGATTAGAAAGTAAAACTCTTCCTTTCCAGCTACCATCTGAACACCATGTTTACCACTTTTACGGAGATAATCTGCAACTTGGTTAATGTAGAGAGAAAATAGTATTGGAGATTCTAAGGCACCTTGTTTTGTTCCAATGGGGCAATCGATTAACTCTGAGATGACGCCCTTCCACCTGACACAGGCTTTTACTTGGGCGTACATAGCTTTTAGCATACCAAGGAATTTTGGGGAAACATTTGCTTGTGCAAGTGCACGCCAAAGGATCTGACGGTCAACAGAATCGAAGGCTTTTTTATAATCTATAAATGCTACATATAGTTTCCCTCTGCCCCCTCCATACACGTGTCTGGTTATCATGCAGTGGAGTGTAAATATATGGTCTATAGTTGAATACCCTGTCCGGAAACCAGCCTGTTCCATACAGATTTTCCCTTTCTTTTCAGCCCATGTGTGCAGTCGGAGAGAGAGAGAGAGAGAGAGAGAGAGAGAGAGAGAGAGAGAGAGAGAGAGAGAGAGAGAGAGAGAGAGAGAGAGAGTGTTTGTGTGTGTGTGTGTGTGTGTGTGTGTGTGTGTGTGTGTGTTTCATTAAATCTGCACTGTTGAGGATTGTCGCTGCAGTTTAATATGGAAAGATCGGCAATATTGAATGATTGAAATTGGATTCCTTGAGAAAAACCTTGCTCCACCATTCAAAAATCTAACTTCTCATACACTAGGACTGCTGCCTAGACTGTCCTCTAGCCACCTTACAGAGCTGGTCTACAACGCGGATCCATGGAGTTTGAGAACTCTCGACCTGGCATCCTAGCATTCCATTGTCGTCTGCTCTGAGGAGAAAATGTCTCCGGCCAAGTCTGCACTGCCGAACATTTCCCATTCTCTGGGGCTCTGGGCCAGGCCAACGGGAAACGAAGAAGTGAACCGTCGGCAAAAATGGCGACCGCAGTGTCTACATTATGCAGTGACTGCTGCCGAGTGTTGCTCGGTATTTAAATGGCTTTCCTCCAGAAGAAAAACCAAACAGAAAGTGTCGAAATATGTTTATCCCTCCCGAGGTCAGTTTTTGTCCTAGGGTGTTTTGGGGTTATCTACCCCCCGGTATTGTATTGATATTTTGCTGATGCGAGGATGTGGAAGTGCCCACGGGACAAAGCTGTCTCCTTTCGCGACATATTCATATTCGACATTGTTCGACCACGAGAGCTAATTCAGTGCGACAAGTGAATATGATACGGTGTTCGATTATGTTATACAAATGAGAATACCAAGCTGGAGGCACTTTACTCTCTGATTGCCCTCTCACTCAAGAAGTTAGATTCTATCAGACACTCGTGTATCTTTTTGTCTGCTCTTTCTCATTTTGCCTCTCTACCATATCCATCTTTAGTCTGATACATTGTTGTCATACGGACATCAATGGTCCATTTCTTGTGTATGTAAGCGCAATCCATAGAGTGGTTTGCATTGAGAGATCCCTTTTCTTTTCTGATCAACCGAGTTCTGGGTCCTGGCGGAAAACCAAAGTAAGTGTTCTAATTACATATTTAAAGGAAGCTATAAACATGAAACTCCAAGCGCATTGGGGCTAATTTTCTACACAGCGTTACTCGGGTTTCTTTAAACACCTATTTTGGAGCTAGACCCATATACGTCTCTGCCCGATATTGCAGCCTCTACGTTCAAAATTCGAACAGCGAACGACATACTTTTAAAGCTGCAATCATTTCTTTTTAGCTTCCAAATTCTCTGTTAATCACTACGCTATATCAGGTAAACCACTTTTATGGCGCTTTAGGAGCATTATTCGACTATTGGTGATTATTCCCAAATAAACGGTAGAGTTTTAGTTTTATAACTGCAAGACTCTCGGGTCGAGAATTTGAAAGTCTGCCACTCCTGTCTTTTGTCCTTTGTAGAACAGGTCGTGATGGTCCAATTCTTTCCGTGCCGAGCCACTTTTTCCCCGTTCCCCTGTGAGCTGTCACATAACTGCCGTGCACGGCAAACGTGATTTTCGTTCCATTCTTGAAGAGGCCAGATTTGCTGCGCGTCCCGTGGGAGATGACCTCATTCGCTTCTGAGCTGCAATGTCCTCTGTTTACGTCGACTGAGTGCTTGGGATCCGTCTCTTCGCCAACACGTAAACACCGGAAGCTGTATTGTCGTCTGTAGATGATGATCTCAGATGTGTTGATGCCCCCACCCATGAACGCCCATTGTCTTAGCTCTGCTATGACTAGTCGGTCTATGCCTTCCCGTAGGTCAAGGTCGTCAAGGTCGTCATCATCAAGACATGGCGCGCCCGCCGTATTTCCGCGGGCTTTTTGGCGTGACCCATTTCACCGCCAAAATCTTTGCACACCCGTCGAGTGCTGGTCTGGTAACGTCATCGCCCTAAGCATCAACTTCTCATCTTCTGTTGCACTCGGATTCTTTTCGCCCTCGTGGCCCCGAGTTTGTTTCCCCCTGTCAGAACCCTGTTGACATTGGAGCAGTGCTCTTCGTCAGTCGAGTGCTCAGGAAGCATAAACTCGGGTTGTTTATGAAACACATCATTGTTTCCGCTACGGAACGCCGCGATAAGGAACGCTATTTGCGATGTGAGCCAGATACACTAAGCCACCAGTTCGTCTTCTGGAAGCCATGGTTGGCTGGGGTTGCATATGAACCAGCCTTGACGTGGATGTGATGTTGTCTTGCTTGACCTGTGATACCAGCTCTGCCGTCTGCTTCAAACAGCGCCAACTGCCGGGGTTATCTTAATTACATGTTTTCTTACGCTATTCGTGGGTTGTTTTTTAATATGTATATTTCAGTGTTGCACTGGATGTTGGGTTTTGAGTGTATCTTTTTAGGGGGGTATTTGTTGATTTATAATGAATGAAGCAATACACACGCGCGCGCGCGCGCGCACACACACACACACACACACACACACACACACACACACACACACACACACACACACTCAAAGTCCCAAGTTTCCCCACAAGTACGCAAGTCGTCAAATTGTGTTGAAATTTATCAAATGCAAGCTTCCGCATTGAGGCTTTAACACTTTGAGGTTCGTAAGCTCACCCAAAATGTTGCTGAAAAAGCAAACGCACACACAGGGATCCGCACGGAGGAGCACGCACTTTCATGTAATTAATACCGTGAATGAGCTGGATTGTGCGAGCTCTCGAATACATTAGATTCATCTGAACATAAATCAACATTTATCTTTCGCTGAATACACTGTTTTTGCCTAAATAGTGCTCATAGGTAAGATGGGACAGCACACGGCTCGTTGATGGATGTCTTTCTCTCTTGCTTTCTTTTCATGGTCGCTCAAAAGGTTTAGGGTCGGATGAAGAAAAGGGCAGTTTGTCGGGTCACTGTAACCCCAACTTTATTTTTTGGATGCGGTGGTGGTGGTGGTGTGTGTCCAAATCATATTTACCTTTTTTCCTGGAGGTGATAAAAACAAGCATCTTTGAAGAAACACTCTTACGTTCTCCCTTGACCACTTGCAGGGCCGAGGGGGACTGGGCTCCATCTTCGTGTGGGCGTCTGGCAACGGCGGTCGGGACGGCGACAACTGCAATTGCGACGGGTACACCAACTCCATCTACACGCTGTCAATCTCCTCCGCCACAGAAAACGGCAACATCCCCTGGTACTCGGAAGCGTGCTCCTCCACCCTGGCCACCACCTACAGCTCAGGCTCCGGGGGAGAGAAGCAGATCGTGAGTAGCAGTAGTCGGAGTAGAAGTAGTAGTGGGGAAGACAGAGAGAGAGAAAGAGAGAGAGAGAGAGAGAGAGAGAGAGAGAGAGAGAGAGAGAGAGAGAGAGACAGAGAGAGAGAGAGAGAGAGAGAGAGAGAGAGAGAGAGAGAGAGAGAGAGAGACAGAGAGAGAGAGAGAGAGAGAGAGAGAGAGAGAGAGAGAAGAGAGAGAGAGAGAGAGAGAGAGAGAGAGACAGAGAGAGAGAGAAAGAGAGAGAGAGAGAAGAGAGAGAGAGAGAGAAAGAGAGAGAGAGAGAGTTTTAACGAGCTTGCAAGATGTGCATGTATGGGACTCCTATATGTTTACAGACACGAAGTGACTCCTTGGCATTTTAGACTGGCCAAAGCCTGCGATGATAAATACACGGCAATCAGCTTAGATCTGTTGAGAGACCCATGATGATGTCGTCTTTCTGCTGCAGAAAAGGCTCCAGAAAATCACTCTTTCTTTACGAGGTAGTTATGAAGTCCTGACGAAATGGCGATTGAAATTCCGCTCGGATCAAAACTGCCCAGGGAACATACGACGTCTGGCTTAGGTTTGCCATGCAGGAAAGGCTGCCATACTTCCTCTTAAGGGCACTGAGACCCCAACAGCTTTCCGTGAAGCAAAGAAGCCTCGCTGAGTTACGTACCAGTTCCTGTGGGCCTTTAACTGTGTGACAGGCGGCTTTGTATAATTTCTGTGCTTAAATGCAAGACGGGAGTGGAGAGATTCCTAAAGAATGCTCCGACGCAACTGCGTGATTTTAACCCCTCCGTCATGAAAATATTGTTAGTCGATGCGCAGTCTCCACCAGCTATATGCAGTTATGGACAAATTTCTCCTCTTCCCCCCCCCCCTCCCCTCCTCTTCCCCCCCCCCCTCCTTCCTCCTCCCCCTCCTACGTTCTCTTCTTCCTTTTTACTGTTTCTGTAAGGGGTTTTCTCAACACAACTGTTCAGTAGGGATGTTTTTGCTGACCGTCTACATGTTATGAGAGACATGTCTTCAGGAGGGATGAATTGCGAAGTGTGTACATTCTCCTATGTCAAAAAAAAAGAAAAACATATCCTGCCTAGGGTTGCTAAAGCAAACCAGCAAAAATCTTTTCAATACATATTCTAGGAGATAAAACATTCAGAATATCTTGAGTAATGTCGAAACCCGGATCGAGCTCTTAAACAAACACTGAGAAACTACGATATGAAATATATAACCACCGTGCATTAGAAAGTTGGCAAAACAGTTTTCGTGCAAGCACTGAGAAAAATCATCGGTGCCCTAAAACATGGATTTGCTTTCCTTGTCTTCACGGTACTGTAAAAAAAAATCCAGATTTCCTCCATGAGCATTTCTCTCTCTGTCTCTCTGTGGAATACCCATGAATGAATAAATTATATTGTGGTTGAAACATCTCATAGTGTAATTTTCCAGACTTAGCCTTATTGTTTCATGCACGGTCACTGTGTTTTTCGTTACTTGCCAATGGTGGGGGCTTAACGACTGAGATGCATATTTACATGTATATTTAAACGACTCCCGCGAGGCAAGGATTAAAGTCGCGCAACGTGTTACGGGTCCAGACTGTCAAGATTAACCCTTTCACCTCCGCAGCGTCTGTTGCCACGTTGTATCCCCCGCCTTTCTTTCTTTAATGTCTCCTTGAAGTTCATTGAAATATGGAAGCGCTTACTCCCTTATGTCGGGAGTCCAAGGGTTAATGTGCAACTGTAAAATCTCACGTGTCACCGTGCCTTTAAGACGTGCTGTGGTCGTGACAGCAGGACTGGACCAAGTCTCTGAGTAAAGACTGGGCACCGCGCTTGGTCTGAACTCTCTGGTCTGGGGTCAGTTCTTGTCAGACTACCACTACTGCGGCGTCTCGGGGGAGGAGGAGGGAATCTAATTGCGGGAGCCATCCTCTCCTTGCCTGAAATATTCATGGCTCGGCACCGCCTTGCTGTCCAGCTCCACACAGGGGACTTGAAGAGGACTGGAGGAGACCATGCCATTTCTCTAGAACGTCCACAGCCCTGGTGGAAACACTCCCACCCCCAAGATTTGCCTTCCTCATTAGCATTCTTCCTTCCTCACGATGCAGTCTGGACGGAGTGCCTGTCTGCCAGACATGCTCTGCTGTGACTTTTTGAAAGAAAGATTACTGACTTTTTGTTAGGGCGGTGAGAGGTGCGGTTGAGGGTGTGAGATGGGGATGGGGCGTGTGTGCGTGTCTGTGTGTGCGCGTCTGTGTGTGCGCGCGCGCGTGTATATTGTATGTGTTTGGTCAATTCTGATTCTGTATGTATGCGCGTGCATTCGTGTGTAGGATGGTACAATATCTCTCTCTCTCTCTCTCTCCCTCCTTCCGGGCATGGTGAGATGTGTATATCCTGCCTGTTGGTGGTTGGAATCCCTGCCTCTCCCTGGACTGGCTCTGCTGTCATTCTTTTTCCACTTTTGTTGCTGTTAGCTGTCCACTCCAGGAATGTTGGGGATGACTGGCGATTCAGAGCGTGGGAATTTCGGAAGCAAGCTCTTCCAGCTTTAGTTTGACATGTGCTTGTATATCCTGTATAGAGGGATTAGATATGCTGCGAGAGGGCAGACCAAAAGGGGAATTCGGGCAGACCAGACGTGCCAGTCTGGCAGACTCCATCGGTCTCCAAGCTTTTGCGCGCTGAATAAACACGTGTATGGAAGGAACCGAGTTTGTCCTGCTAATGGAGTAGAGAGGAGCTGGAGCCTCTCTATAGCTCCAGCCTGCGCCATGCCATGCGACAATTGACAGCACTTGGCCTGTCAGGACTTAGCCACATACCTCCATCGGGATGAGCTCCACCACCCTATTACACATGTGTAGATACATAGTGCAGGTGCATGTGTAGGTTGTGTGATAAAGTGTGTGTACATGTTTGTATGTGTATTTGTGTGCACCGCTGAGTGTTTGGAAGGAGTTGTCAAGCTAACTCATGGAAATGCGTTTACCCCCGATTCTTGATGCCTGAGAAAGTTTTGCCGTCTTTCCGAAATATGTAACATTAAGAATCCAGGGCATCTAAATAATACATTACTAGTTTCAAAGTTTGCATCAAGCGGCGGTCGGCCGATTCATTGATTGTTCGTAACCCTCTCTCGAACTGTGAGCAGGGTGTATTCGTTTTCGGTGAGAATGCCGCACCTGCGCATTGAGATCACCAAGTCTCCTCGACCGATTTTTAATGGAAACATTTGGGAGGATTTTTTATGGGTTTATTTTGAACTGAAGTGCTTTCGTCAGACCTGTGACATTCATGAAGCGTGTCGGATCGTTGCAGTCTGCCAGCTTCAGTGAGCGACCCTGCCTGCCCGCAGCTTATCAAGAATCAACCAATAAACGGCAAGATGAATGGCTTCGGTCTCCTTCTTATCTGACGAGGCTTATGAGGAGTGTCGTCTCTGCATCTTTCTAACACCGAAGTGGCCCCCAGGCGTGACTCTGGGCTGTGAAAGTCTCGACCTCCGGACAGGTCTTGTGAGTGACAGCGGCGGAAAGTGGGTTCCTGCAGATGGGCTCCTTGCAATGAATGCTTCCGTAGCAGTTGCGTAACAGCTTGTTTAGCCGACAGTCCATCACTGGCTCTATCTTATCTTCCAGACAACAGAAACGGAAGCTGCTGCCTTCAGCGGAGGCAAGGATTGTAAAACTTAATTGTGTTGCGTCGCTATCACTGCCTTGCTTCGACTGGAGCACGCAGCGAAGTAGCGAAACGTCTTGGTTAGACCCGAGGCGAAATTTCTCGTCGTTAGAGCGTTAACTGCACCGTGATAGTCAACGGCAGTTAAAATCAAAATGTGGTTTAAGTCCGAGGGCATTGTCTAGTTGAAAGAGCATGAGATAACACCCCTCGACGATATAAATCACACACGCTGAATTAAGCGTTTAAGTTAAGCGGTTTGAAGGATTCATACTACCCGAAGTCGAAGGTATCGCAACGTCTGGATAAGTTGACACGAGTGTGTGACTGGTAAGATTCAATCAGATTTTATACCTCTTGCAGGTGCGGGTTTTACTAGCATAGCGATTGTCAAGGGTACTCGCAAAGGTAGTAATCGAAAGATTTAGCAAGTGACTCAATGCAAAATTAATGGATGGTGTTTGTAAGAACATAATTACACATGTAGCCTCTGACGAATTTGGGCACATCTGTTTGTAGGAAGTCGTGACTGGAAAGTGCTGACCAGCCTTTGAAATGAGTGCTAGATCCGATTGCACGGGCACTGGAAGAGTCGATGTTTTTGCGAAGATAATCGAAACGGCAGTACGTGGCGAAATGCTCGTGTAATGCTGCGTTGAAATATAATGAGTACTGCTAACGAATACGTGTCGACACATGCTGACTAGTTCGACTGGGAACTAGCTAGCCTCGAAGTGTGTCATCCATATCTTATGATCACTCTACGCAGACAAGCTTACTTATTCCTTATTTTCTGCGATTGCATAGGACCAGCAGGAGGTGAAACATTATTCCCGACAAATCTCTGACCGCACTTATTCTCTTTCGGAACACGAGATTCCCTATAGAGTGAGTGTGCACAGTGGATTCAGTGTTGACCGTATGCTGTAGACGTTTGCAGCCTGCTGGCTTAGGAAGAACTGACAGAAATTATGGGATGTAGTCTCCTGGAGTTGTCCATGCGAGAAGAGGCATTGTCAAACCCATACACTCTGCCATTGCCAGCGTTCTGGCGAAGAAGTGGCTGTCTGCCATGCCAGTCCACGCGGCTGAGGACGGACAAGGGAAGCAATCCAGACATTCAGGCCACAGAGATGGAAGACATAGAGAAGGGGAAGGGGAGCGAATCAAAGACCTCACCCTTGCAGAGACCAAAGCCACGGGTCAAACAAAGACGACGTGGTTGTCATGTTGATTTCCGTCATGGCTAGCGCCTGCCTGGCGATGACCTATGTCCTTGACCTTTCGCAGCAGCGACACTGCTTGCTATGGATGCAGTGCGGTCAAAGATTATATAGTTACACAAAGATAGCTCATTAGCTCAATGCTGTGAGGATCGAGACACGTTGCGCCTCCAACCGGAAGGTTACTTGGGTGAATCAAGGGAAGTAATCACACCGCTTAGCGACATGTAAATATTGCTTGTTTATCGACGTCTGTACAGTGATTTAATCTTGTTCAAGTGCACTGCCAGAGAGAGAGAGAGAGAGAGAGAGAGAGAGAGAGAGAGAGAGAGAGAGAGAGAGAGAGACAGACAGACAGACAGAGAGAGGTCTTTCGCGCAGTATCTCATGTTAGGTCGTATCCGCACGGTATAGGGGGAACGAGGGGGATGCTCAATAAGTGGAGATGATGGATGGATGGTGAATGAATGAATGAATGAATGAAGTTTTACGGCCTATCAGCATTTGGAGACTAAGGCCTTTTCACAAAACCACTGGTACTAATACGAGCGAGATATAATCAAGTCACGACTGGGAGGGGAAAGGAAAGATAACTCTAACAACATCTTTCTTTCCCCCATTCAACACATGCAGCGGACGTTCGGAAACAAAGTTTTAGAGCGAAGTTATGATGAGGATAATGAGTGCAGATGGTTGGCAAGCGGAATGAAACAACAATTTTACTGTGAGACGTTCCGTCGGAACGTCAGATCTGTGAATGCTTCGAAAGGGGTGCGCGACTTTGACCTGGATGCAGTGTAAGTCGTAAGCGAAGATCGTGATGAGTCGAAGTCTCAAGACCGAGGGTTTATGGGGTTTTTGTGGACATACGGCGATCGTATGACAAGGCAAATATGCTCAAAATGAAAACAGAGCTGCACGAAAAGGGGTTCTACCACGACAGTTGTTCCAATGCTTATGCTGTGGCCTCAGCAAAGATTATATAGTTGATCGTATCTATAATCTTTGCCGAAGGCGAAGCGGCAACTTAATTCACTTGATCGAATGACTTTCTGGCCGCAAATCACCTTCTTGACAGGTATGTATTGGTTTGCATTTCCTAAAGATATTCCACAGGGGTGTATACGTTGATAAACAAGCTTGCATTCTTCGATAATAATGAAAATTAGATCGTTCCATCAACACCATGTAGATTCAATAGGCCTATGTGCGCGTTCGATTTCCCAACGCCTGCTACAAAAAACAAAGCCAAAACACCCCCATTATTGCAGCAAATCATTTTGTTACACATTACACAGTGAATGTATTCACAAACATGATCGGAACGCATCAGAAACGCGTCGAGAAACAAGCAATTTTACTTGTCGGTAAGCGTTGTCAGTACTTCCATTGATTCACCCATGTTACCTTCCGCTTGGGGGCGCTGCGTTTCCCAGCGTCTTGTAACTCCATATAGCAACAGCTCGTTATGACCGGTCTTTGTATGAATAGTCTTTGGTGCGGTGTCTTCACATCCCCAAACGGCTTGGTTAAGACTCGCTGCACTTGAACAGACATGCACACACGTAGTAAAAAAGTGTTTTGGCTGTAGCCATCGAAAGTGAATCAGTGAAATGGGAATAATTTCTATTTGCTGCTGCGTGTAAGCGTCGTAGAGGAGCGATGTCCACCCGCCTCGTGACGAACGTTCAGCTCTCGTAAGGGAAAATTTAGGTCCCGGACCATAACATAGTTCGAGAGTATGATGAAGGGACTATTGGTAATGACAAGTCTATGGAGCTGTGCTGCACGCGAGCTGACAAGACGACATACCGGGTTACACCTGGACCGTATCCAGAGGTGCCGTTCATACAGCCACAACATAGACATGCAACGAAAAAGGCGTTCTTCTCATCAACAGATGGAATCAATGAACATCTATACCTCCACAGTAGCCACACTGCTGTCGCAGCCAATCGGCTTCTGTTGACCCTGAGGTCGCGGTAGCCTATCTGCCTGGCAACTCCCTAGATAGCCCCTGTCACCCACCACCAGTTCACTAGTTATCTACCCCGATAGCCCTTGGCATGCAGCACTAGTGTCTCCCTTGATAGCCCTTGGCAACCAGCACTAGTTGTCTCCCTTGATCAACTCTTCAGCACCGCAATTCTTATCTGCATCCTGTGTCTGCTGCTGCACAGATCTTGAGGGTGTGCTCTGTGACGTATGTTGTGACGTCAGACTTGGGCTACTTCCATAGAATGGAGAGAAATATGAGGGAAGTGTGGGAAGGGGGTTGGAGTGAAGGGGGGTAGAGAGAGGTTACTGAGGACATCTCAAGAGTACGAAACGATGTCAGCGTGAGTTGATTAGCCTCTTCTCCTGCAGCAACCTGTAAACCGTGCAGTGTTTGTGATGCGATTAGTGCATGGGCAGAGATGTGCTTTATCAGGTCGACTTTTTAATGGCCGACATTCACACCCCGAAAGGTTCTTTTGGGTGCTTTCTCAAACGTGACTGAAGTAGAATGTGCTGCGTTCTGGTTATTTTCCACGTGAATGTGTTGTGAAACATTATTCGGTTATCAGTGCAGACCTGACACTTTTGGTTTGAAAAAAGCCTGCGTGATACTTGAGAAAGAATGGAAAGGAAGAAGAACTAGAATAGTGAAAGAAGGGGGGAAAAGGTTAACCCAAGTATCACTGACGCGATTTTCTAAATGTACTATGGCGTTGTCAGTGCGATACTGCAAACCACGATCCTTCTTTTTTATCAGTGATTACAAATAGACACCGGCTTTTACTATTACCCCTCACAGATTGGCTGTGTCAGAGACATGATTAAACTCTGCAAAACCGCCATGCCTGGAGGTGCAAATGCCCGACAGAATCGTTTGCCAACATGCAAAGTTAATGCAAATTGGGTATACAATGCGTCTTAGGGAGATACAGTGATGGACTGCAGACGGATGTGTGTATGTGCGTGCGCGCATGTGTGCTTGCGAGCGTGAAAGTTATATGGTATTTATCATATCCGACTGTCTGTGTTTCACCATTGTCATTCACGAGACATGTCTGCCTACCGTGTGCTTGGAAGCAAAGTTATTGACCCCAGCAGCCGAGGTTGTGTTGCCTGACACGATTTCAGTGCAGAAATCATTTTCATTGCGCATGGGACTGCTCCGACTGACGGTAGATTTGGCATTGACCGTGATCTTTTTTGCCAGGTTACCACGGATCTGCGAAAGGGGTGCACAGAGACACATACGGGTACTTCTGCGAGTGCCCCCCTAGCTGCAGGTCTCATAGCTCTGGCTCTACAAGCCAAGTGAGTCTCTCTCTCTCTCTCTCTCTCTCTCTCTCTCTCTCTCTCTCTCTCTCTCTATCTCTCTCTCTCTCTCTCTCTGGCACAGCAAAACAAATGGGGGTTTTGCTTTGTTGTAGTTTTTTTGTTGATTTTTTTTTACAATACAAAACTTAAAGCTTCGCGGAAGTAGTGGTAATAATAGTCGTAAGAACTTTCTTTACTCTTCAAGTGTTATCTGCAGACATACTGATCTAAAAATGAGATAAGATAAAATTAAAATATTTTAAGGTACAACAGAAAGTCTCAAAAACACCTTGTGTACGTACATTTCATATAAAGAATCTTTGCATGAGCATGCGTCCACTGACAAAACGAAAGGCCTTTGACACGATTTCTAAGCCTGTTTGGATAGCTTTGTTTTCCAACCGTTCCTTCCCCCCCCCCCCCCCCCCCCCCCCCCCCCCCCACCACCATCCTTCGTTGTCACCATCAACTGTTCCTGCTGCAGTAACATGCTGACGTGGAGAGACATGCAGCACATCGTGGTGGAGACGGCCAAACCCGCCGACCTGCACGCTGCTGACTGGGTCATGAACGGCGTAGGCAAGAGGGGTAGGTAGAGATGTCACACAGGGTGCGCGTAAAAATTTTGTCGGAGAATTATTGGCACAGGTCTTTCAAGTGCTGATGTTGGTCACTGCGCTTGCAGGAACTGTCTAGACGTTTCAGACACTATTTGATTACACGTATTTAATTGCATAGAGTGCCGCCACCTTATATACAGCATGTATCATAAGACGCATTGCCATGTGTATTGTGTGCAAGCGGACCAGCGCCGCCTGACACAAAGCTCGTAGTTCTTCGTGCTTTGGATAATGTTTCTTATAAGCTTACTGTCTTTCTCTGTGTTCTTCAAATTAATTCACAGGTTCAAGACAAACTCATAGCACGAGGAGCTGTTGAAACGATATAATGTTGCCAAAAACCATGCTACCTAGAAGCACTTCGGTCGTTACAATGGAATTGTTTGCTCCTCACCGTAATACGATTCAGTCGAGCGCCGATTCCTCTTCATCTCAAATCTGTTGAATTCGAGTCTTTCTGCTGTATGTGCAGTGAGCCATTCCTTCGGGTTCGGGCTGATGGACGCTGGGGCCATGGTGGTCAAGGCAAGGAACTGGACCAAGGTGCCTGAGCAGCACATCTGTGAAATACGCTCTCCCAACCAGAACAGGTAAAGGATGGAGACAAGTATAGAGCTTTTTTCACTGACGATGTGACTCACGCTTTCGCTTGGCAAGTTGAAATCTTCTCAGGGATTTCTCACGTCGGTAGCTAGGCATTTGTAAATATTCGTTTTGTTTTTTTGATGGAAAGGTTTGTCTGATGCTTATTTCGTTCCTATTAATTGGTAACGGGAAAGTCTAGTTGGAAGAGAAAATCCCACTGTATAATTCGTTTTGAACCATGTCGACATAACTTTTCCCATCACGGTTGAATGTCTAGCCTACCTTTTTGAAATAAACCTAGCTGATTTCGTATGGCGCTTTTGATTCTGTTGGTTGAAGAGACGCACTGCACAGATGTAATAGTAAAAATGCAATGCGAAATTCGCACTGAAACCTTGGCAGTGCGTTGTACTTTGTAAGTCACAAAGTGGAAGCTCGTGGAACTGGTTCTTTTCAAATTTTGTTACTTGATCCGGCCAAAGGTACGTAAGGTCGCAGGAGCGAAACGGCAGGTAAAGCTAATAAAGTGTCTGACATGATTCCTGTCGAAAACGAGTTTTAGCTTCTTCTTGCTTCTGGGACCATTTTTCTGGCATCTCCGAGAGTTTTGAATTACCGCCTAAAAATGGTTTCATTCGCAGTATCAAAGAAGTGCTCACCTTTCCGTGCGGTCTGAATAGCACCTATTCTGTGCGGGTTGAATTGAAGGTTTGAATGTCTCACGGCTTTCTAACTGGTGTATTCGTATATGACATATTTCTGAAATCGCCAGTCTGTTGTACATGTATACTTCCTCTATTCACTCACATTCAATCCTATTGTAAAATAACTTTTAAACACTCATTTGACCCCCGTTGTTTAGGACTTTTTGCACTCACTGCTTCTGTCAACTTCAACAGACTTTTTCTCAAAATGGCTCATTTGCGGGTAGTCAACTTCAGTCTGCAGAAACTTCATTTGGAATTATCTGATTCTTTCATTCTTGCACCAGTCTGAAGCTCTAGTTTTGTAGTTTGTTCGTGATACTAACATTTCAAAATCATCAGGTCCGACTTGGTGTACCTTCTGCTGGATCAGGTCATATGTGCCTTTAATGTGTCTCTTTACCTCTTTTAAGGTAACTTTTTAATCTCCCTAACATGTCTTTTTAGCTCCCTTGCCTTTCACGCAAATTGGAGCCCAAGCACGGAAAGGTCACGCAATAATTGTTGTTCTCTCTTTCCCCATTTGTGGTTATCTCAGTTATCAGTCCGATTCTCTCTTTCGTTGTTCATCATCTAACTTCACTCGCTATTACGGATGGAGTCTGTTTAGATTAGTTTTGTTGCTTTTTCATTTATATTTCCTTTACTTTGCACCAACCCCTCCATCTCCTCACTCCTAATCTTCCATTCAAAAGGGCTGTGAGGTTTTTGTTCTAACGTCGGCCTTTTAATTTCATTCATCTTTCATTCTTTAACCCATCCTTTTCCCCCATTCATCCCACCATCCCTTAGTCACCCATCCTTATATCCCTGCAAACATGGCGGTACCCATGAACGAGAATATTGCTATGCATCTTTGCATAGTTGGTCGTGAAATTCTATGTCTACTCCTCTTCATTGCTGTTCTCTCACTCGGACTACATATACTCCTCCGCTGCCTCACTGTGGTGCCCATGAACGGAAAGGTCACTGTCCAACTGTGCATAAGCGGCTGCGAGATTTCAATGCCTTTTTGACTCACATGCGAAGCAAAAGTGAGTCTATGTACTCACCCTTTTCGTCCGTCCGGGCGTCCGGGCGTCTGTAAAAAACTTTAACGTTGGATTTTTCTTGGAGACTATTAAGTCTATCAACACCCAATTTGGCATGATGGTGTAGGATGACAATGCGTACAAAAACATACATTGCTTCAAGGTCAAGGTCGCAGGGGCCGTAAATGTTGTCTAAAAAACAGCAATTTTTCACATTTTCCCAATTTTCTCTGAAGTTTTTGAGATTGGATACCTGACCTATATTTGGTATACAGGGCAAAGTAATCCCTATCTTTTGATACCAGTTTTATTGACCTTGCTTCAAGGTCAAGGTCACAGGAGGTCTTTAAAGTTGAATTGTATACATATTTTGAAGTGACCTTGACCCTGAACTATGGAAGATAACTCTTCCAAACTTCATAACATTGTAGTACACATGTTATACTTTGATACTAGGTCACTAGTGTCGTCCGTCTGGGCGTCCGAACGGCCGTCCGGGCGGCCGTCCAGGTGGCCGGGCGGCCGGGTGTCCTGTCGTCCGTAAAAAACTTTAACGTTGGATTTTTCTCGGAGACTATTAAGTCTATCAACACCCAATTTGGCATGATAGTGTAGGATGACAAGGCGTACAAAAACATACATAGTGACTCGACCTTGCTTCAAGGTCAAGGTCACATGAGCTCTTCAATGTTGGATTGTATACATATTTTGAAGTGACCTTGACCCCGAACTATGGAAGATAACTCTTCCAAACTTCATAACATTGTAGTACACATGTTATACTTTCATACTAGGTCACCGGTGTCGTCCGTCTGGGTGTCGGGGCGTCTGGGCGTCCGGGCGTCCTGCCATCCGTAAAAAACTTTAACGTTGGATTTTTCTCGGAGACTATTAAGTCTATCAACACCCAATTTGGCATGATGGTGTAGGATGACAAGGCGTACAAAAACATACACAGTGACTTGACCTTGCTTCAAGGTCAAGGTCGCAGGGGCCGTAAATGTTAAAAATCAGTCATTTTTCACATTTTCCCAATTTTCTCTGACGTTTTTGAGATTGGATACCTGACCCATGTATGGTATATAGGACAAAGTAATCCCTATCTTTTGATACCAGTTTGATTGACCTTGCTTCAAGGTCAAGGTTACAAGAGCTCTTTAAAGTTGGATTGTATACATATTTTGAAGTGACCTTGACCCTGAACTGTGGAAGATAACTGTTTCAAACTTAATAATTATGTGGGGAACATGTTATTCTTTTATCATGAGACACATTTGGTCACATATCATCAAGGTCAAGGTCACTTTGACCCTTGTGAAATGTGACCAAAATGGGGTAGTGAACCACTGAAAGTGACCATATCTCATGGTAGAAAGTGCCAATAAGCACCATTGTGCTTCCTATGTCTTGAATTAACAGCTTTGTGTTGCATGACCTTGGATGACCTTGACCTTGGGTCAAGGTCGCATGTATTTTGTAGGGAAAATGTGTAAAGCAGTTTTAGTGTATGATGTCATTGCTAGGTTTAGTTGGTTGACCTTGAAGGTCACCTGAAGGTCAAGGTCATGTAAAGGTCAAGGTCAAGCATGTGAGTCGTATGGGCTTTGCCCTTCTTGTTCTACCATGTGATTTATCTGCCTCTAATTCTTCCCTTGTTAGCTCTTCCACCCCCTTTTCTGTTTTTCCCGTGCATTCAGAGTAGTGCCCATGAACGAGAAGATCGCTGTGCAATAATTGTGCATAAACAGCTGCGAGCATCATATTCCTTCTTCTCCCATACATCTGCATTTATTCTTTCACTTCTCTTTTGTTCCTCCATCTCTCATTCTTTTTTCTCCGTGCATGCAGGGTGGTGCCCATGAACGGGAAGATCACGGTACAGCTGTACACGGACGGCTGCGAGGGCACGGTGAACTACGTCAAGTACCTTGAGCATGTGCAGGCGCGCATCACCATGAGCTCTTCCAGACGTGGCGAAGTGCAGATATACCTGACTTCCCCCCTGGGCACGCGTTCCACGTTACTGGCCAAGCGTGTCCGAGACACTTCCAGGGAAGGCTTCAACAATTGGGCCTTCATGACCACGCACAACTGGGGCGAGGAACCCAAGGGGATCTGGAACCTTGAGATCGAGAACGGAGCCTCCACCTGTAAGTAGCCATGGGCCTCTGTATAGGGCTGTGTTGCACGTAGAGGTATGTATGTAAGAGTGTAGAGAGATTTCGAGGCGTTATTAGTTTTCAGTTGTGAAAGGGGGTGTTGTTGTTGTGTTCCGTTTCTGCTGTCTTGGGAGATTTTAGTTTTTAGACTTCATTGCTTGGTGTTGTTATGGGTACTGTTTTGGTGCGTGTTCGTTTCGTTTTCATTTTCTTTGGATATTTTTGTTTTGTTTAGTTTTGTTTCGTTTCGTGTGCATTTTGAGAGTTTGCATGCAGTTTAGTAATTGTTTCTTTTTTTAGCATTTTGATTGTTTTGTTTGTCTGTCATTGTGACTCTTTTGTTCAAATCGTAATGCTGGGGTTATGATTTTAAGGTACAATACCGTTTCTTGTTGCGTTTTTATCATCTTAGTCCATAGGGAGTTAATAGCGTTGTACAATATTGCTTTAGTGATCTCGTGCAAAATAATCTGCATGAATTTTCTTTTCGGCAAATTTATTTCGCTGCCTTTTGCTGATGCACTTATTTCGTTTTTCATTTGCGTATGGCTATGAATAGTATTGGTTATGTGTGCATGGTTTATTTCTTTACCTTTAGTCGGTACCATTGAGGTTAGAAAATGTTCTCATTATTGTATAATGAGAAATTGTCCATTTTTATTGAACATGAGTCATGATTTGAAAATTCATTTCAGCTGCCGATTTTACCTCACTCTGCATGTAATGAATGAAGTCTGGAACCTTCTCCCTTCTTTGCATCCCGTTGTGGCTGTAACCTCTATTTCTCTCTCATCGAATCTATTACACTCCTGTCTCTAGGGAGAAAGAAAAATGCCAGATCTCATTAACAAAAGCGATAATCATGCCCAGCGTCGAACTCGTATACGTCAGATCTGTTGGGTCTCAATACAGACGACTTTGGTGAATTGGGCACACATTAATCTTCTATCCACCTTCCATCCACGTGTACAATCACGCATACACAGCAGCATGATGTTTAGGGCGGAAACGTATACACACTTATTCTTGTCGACGCCACTTTTGGCATCATATTTCGGTGTATCGTGTGAGGTTTACAAGCAGTGTACGTGTGTAGGGCGTAGCCTTGGTGTGGCGTAGTGCAGCTCGGTAGAAGAGCGCGTAGATGCATGCTAGACCAGTGCCTGCAGGCTCCATATGCAAACAGATGGAGTCTTGGCTGACGATGACGCCTGCTTGTTACTGTTAGCTGTGAAAGCGACTGCAAGCGCCAGAATATTCATCATCGTGAATTCGCATTAAATAACCCCTCCCCCGGCCACCACACACAGACACACTAACAGACAGACACACACACACACACACACACACACATACATACACACACGCGCACGCACGCACGCACGCACACACACACACACACATACACACACACACACAAACACACGCACGCACTCTCACACACACACACACGTACGCACCCACGCACGCACACTTAGCAACAATACATGATGCTCCTGTGGATTGGCATATTCATTGCAAATGCAGTGGACACGCGTATACGTTTACAGCAGTACAGATTCTGAATTGTAAACTTATGGAGAGATTCTGATTATGCTATGGTTACTGGTTCTACCTCAGGAGCGCAAATGCAGCCTACCTTGGACATAAGCCTATATTCGCTTACAGATGAGACCACAGATTGCTTAAATTAACTCGCCAATCTTCATGAAAATGATTATTCATATGGCATAACAACCAAGCTCCAAGGACCAGTTCCTCAAAGAAATGCAATCTTGCAATCGCATATCGGCCTTTGCGCTTTTTCCATGTTACTGGGTTAGCACACGAATCTTCTACAACTTGGCATCGCTAATCTCACAGACGTGTGCGCTAGGTGACACTTGATGCCCGAAGACCAGGGTGTGCAAGGCTATGTATGTGCGCATGAGTGTATGTGTTAATGTGCCGGCAGATGGATGTGTGGGAAGTGTGTGTGTATGTGTGATTTATTGCTATGTAAAAGCATGTGGGAGTGCTTGATTGCATGCTGTATGCATGTCTGCGTTGCACGTCCTCGTGCCTGAACTGCTGAATGCTCAGCCTTCTTTTGTCCGTGACTGAAGACGCATGCTGGACCAGGAATGTACGAGGAGAGTGGCCACTCTAAATGTGCAGAAACCCGACCTCACTCCAGGGAATTACACGAGGCTGCCTCGTTGAATCTGCCTGCGTGCCCAGACATCATCACTTTCACAGGATTCCGCGTGTCCTGAGGAGCCTAAACACATCTGGTTCACAGTGTCAGGGATTTGCAAAATAATGCAAAATACTTGTATGAGGAAATTTGAAACTCGAGTCGATTGATCAACCTAACTGTGCAGGGCAACTTAACTTTTTCTGTGTGGAAACCGATTTTTTGCGAGAGTTTTCCCCACTTGTGAATCAAAATGTTATTTGTACTGTTTTATTGATACCTTCGACAGTATCATAATATATCTTAGGTTGAGAATTATACAGTTGTTCCTGTCCGAGATGATATTAAAAACGATTCTTCTGATTTAATGTATGTATTCCATTGATAATTTTTGTTTAGTTTTGTTTTATATATAAAATGTCTATAACATCCAGAAGTTGCGATTTGGTGCAAATTACTTCTGGAACACTTTTTTGTACTCAGCGTTTATAGTATTAAAAAACCGCCATTTTGTATAGCTTATGGTTTGTGTTTGTAAACCATTTGTGTATTTCTGAGGACACGTTTTGAAAAATAATGACAGGAAACACACACAGATGGAAAAGTTTTTTTTAAGTCTTACTTAACTTTTATTTCACTATAGAGAAATTTTCATTTCATCTGGAAATGTAAACTTGTTTATTTGTGAAATCTTTTGCGGAATAATATCAACGTAGAGAAAAACTAGTGTAAGTTTCTGTAGTTTTATCTTGTGACCTTTAAAGAAATTTAGGGAAAGTGATAAAATGGGCGGGAGTTTTGGTTCATATATACGCGTTTGAGTTAATAACCTGAATGCAATGCATAAACAATAATTATGTTATTTCAGTAAGAGAGCTTACGCGAGTGCATTTGAAAGTGTTCAGTTTCTTGCAGATAGTGCTGCACCCGAAAAGGTTCTCTTGCAGAAAAAAGGTCACGACTATAGCATTGTTTATCTGCACTTGAAGTAAATGGAAAACATTTTAGAGCTTCCAAGAATAACAGAATGGCGATTATACCCGAATTTTTATTATACTAACCAGGCTTCAAGTGCCAGCGAGTGTAATAGCACCATGCACAATAACGACATCGGTGAATGACAATCGACAGGGAAACAAGCCACCTAATGAACTAACTTTGACGTGAAACAAGAAAACAGAACCACGCAACAACACAACATGAAGCAGAAGGAATCATCCAGTTCAATGCCCTGTCCTACAGACTCTGCGGTAGTATCTACACGTACATTTCGATGATCCCTGCTTCCATAAGGTCAAAGAGGAATTTCTTCTCAGAAGCGTGCGAGGACAAGCGAACCCTGCCATACTGCAGTTCACCGAGATTTCGCGCTTTGAGAACTGTGTAGATCTGTGCCTTGGTGTTTGCGTAGACTTCTGAATGTACCTCCTTCTGGATGTACTGCCCTTGACACTCACTGTTTGATGCCACGTGACCTATGACCCTGCATGTCCATGTGTGACGTCATCCTCCTCGTGTGTGCATGCGCCACCAAGTTTGCCAGCCTCCACAGCCCGTGTGCACTGCGTAAGTAAGTTGCTGCCTCCTTTTGTTCTGGTTGCATCGTCCGCTGTCTCATTCATCTAGCTCTTAGTTTTCATGCTCTCTCTCTCTCTCTCTCTCTCTCTCTCTCTCTTCGATTGGTCGGCGCCCTCAATCGTCATCGTCTTCTCTTCTCTCTCTCTCTCTCCCTCTCACGGCTCATCTCTCCTCTCTCCGTCTCTCTCTCTCTCATCTCTCTCTCTCCCTCCCTCTCTCTCTCTCTTCTCCCTCTCTCTGTCTCTCTCCTCGGCATCTCTTCTCGTCTCTCGGTCTCTCCTCCTCTCTCTGTCTCTCTCTCCCTCTGTCTCTCTCTCCTCTCGCCTCTCTCCGTCCTCTCTCTCTCCGTCTTCTCTCTCTCTCTGTCTCTCTTCTCTCCTGTCTCGTCTCTCAGCTCGCCTGTCTCTCTCTCTCCCGCCGCTCTCTCTGTCTCTCTCTTCTCTGCGTATCTCTCTCTCTGTTTCTCTGTCTCGCTTCCTCTGTCTCTCTCTCTCTCTGTCCCTCTCCTCTCTCTGTCTCCTCTCTCTGCTGTCTCTCTCTCTGTGTTTCTCTGTCCTCTCTCTCTCTCTCTGTCTCTTCTCTGTCTCCTCTCTGTGTCTCCTCTCTCTGTCTCCTCTCGCTCTGTCTCCTCTCTCTCTCTCTCTGTCTCTCTCTCTCTCTGTCTCTCTTTCTCTGTCACTCTCTATCTCTCTCTCTCTCTCCCCCCCCCCCCCCCTCGATCTTGCTTCTCTCTCCTGCCTGCAGAGTCTTCTCGACATAGCCTCTGCTACGATGAGACTTTACAAAGAGCAGGCTGTTAGGTGATGGTCTTTCAGACCACGAACCCATACAACCTCTCCATCTTCCCGGCTTTGTGGGTCCCTTACCCAGTCCCCACTCGTATAAAGCTGGTCCTCATTCTTGTCTCATTTTCCAAGATGACGGCAGGCAAGAGTCTTTTCATTGACTTTTCCTAACATAGTATGCTGGCCTCGTCATTGCATGCGATGTTGTTGTGCATATTTATCTAGACATGACTATCGTTGGGCTGAAATTGCTCTGAGATTCTCCGCTGTTTGTGCATTCCTGAAGCATGAATCATGTTTGATGTCGTACTGTAACTTGCTTTCAATGTAATGTTATGTTAGTTGTAGGTGTGGTGCACTGTCATCACACATTTAATTACCAGTGTTCGATCCATGCTTATTGTGTGCGTGTAGTCGCTTGTAATTGCATGAAGAATAACCTTCTGACATCTCCGGTAGGCGTGTAGAATTAAAAAGCATTCAACATTCGAAAGGGGGGGAAGGCAATACAGAATGAGAAAGATATAAATTAAGATGCCCTCCAGTATTGACTGACACAGACTTCAGAGGAATGAAGTTTCTGGATAAAGGTGTTCTCAAGAATACGATGCCACATCTGACTACCCCATTGCTGTGTAGTAGATTTAATCTCCAGTCATTGTTTCACACGAAGTATAAACTTGATATCGCCTCATCTCATCAAGAAGGATTGATCTTCTCTATGTGGTTTCAACAGAAAGCGAAGTTCCTATCTTGCCATCTGCTGTACTAAATCACCCTAACGCGCCTTAGATAAAGCTTGTGACCTTATAGATAGACTCGCCATATGTTTTATCCTAGTGAAGACATTCTTAAGCTGGATTAAAATAGACTGAGATTTTTCATTAAGGATAAAGTTGTGTAACTGTAATCGTTAAGGGATTGAACAGTTCTGTAATATTTTCCTACAGAAATGTCAGTACACATCGTAAAGAAATGCAATGAAGTAATGAATGACATATTAGAAGTATCAATGTCTCCACGATAGAAAGGAAGAAGACGTTTCACTCTATGGATAACTTTCAAAGAGATTGTCTTGCTGTGATCAGTAGTGGAATGTGTATGAGAACGATTTGACGAATTAACCTCCCTAGCCTAGCTGACGAGTTGTTGCTAACACGGTCTGTGCTCTATTCATGGCATTTGTCCCTTTCTGTTTTGTTTGCAGTTCGGCCTGTTAAGTTGCGGGACTGGGTGCTAGTTTTGTACGGGACAGATAGTCGCCCCCAGAAGAGCCCAACCGCCACCCGTAGCATTCAGAGTGGTAAATGGCCCCGACGGCCCTCCCCCTACCATCATCTGTCTTCGTCGTCCACTACTCCTAGTAGCACCACCACCGTCACCACCACCACCACCACCGCTTGGCCTTTCATTCACCGTAGCCCGCTTCGTAAGCCATGGAGTCCCTTTTACCAAAATTTGTGGACCAACCCGTTCCACGCCACCAAGTCCTCAACCTATGCACGACATAAAACCCAAAACGCTCACCACCCAGCGCACATGTGCGTGTATGAAACTCTTGCCAAAAAGTCCAACATGTCTGCTCTCCAGTACATTCGGATGGTCCGCCCAAACCTGACCGCAGGCAAGACTTGAACTCCTTGTTGTGGCCTGACGTGTGTGTGTACGTCTGTGTGCGCGTCTTTGTGTGTGCTCGTTGGAATGATGCAGGGGGTCATCCTGGAGGCCTTTTCTCATCGTGTAACTCTGTCACCCCGTGAATAAAGTTGCAATCGCAAGTGAGATTTAAAAAGAATGTAGTCAAGGCGCCATCTTTTGCTTCATGAGGCGTCCTTCGAAACGTATTGGAGCTGACTAGTAACATCGCTCCCTTCGCTACTCAGCCTTGACAAGTTTCGAATCGAACAGATCTGTGTTTGCGAAAAAGCTCTTTGGTTGTGCTGGAATGGCATGGAATGAACTGAAGACGAAGAGTTCGTCCGTCCCCATGCTACCAGGAGTAAATCTGCCTGGTGTCTGGCAGTCTGGCCTCTGGGTTGCCTCCCTGATGGTTGTGAGTGGTTGACGTCGTCTGCCTGCCGTCCAGCTTACCCCCCTTTGCCCCATCCCGCCCCCTAGTCCCTTCCCAAGAGGCTATCCTGTCTTCCTGCTTGCAGCCCGCCCCCAGATGTCCTTTCCTCTACCTATTTTATATGGTGGAACATCTTGGTTAACCGTTTTCCTGACATGCCAGTGTATGCCTGTAGTGCATAGTTGTTTGTGGTGCGGTATGTTTAGTTTCTTCAGTTTTTATAGACTTGTGGAATTGAATAAAGTTCGATGTGTTACACCAACGAGTCATTTTGTGACTTCCTTAGTTTTAGTATTGTTTTAATCGTCTTGCCGTGTTTCTTTTTTAAATTGTATTTGCATGCAACCAATAACGTTTGATTCAGTGATATCTAGTTCTTGATGGTTCTCTCTCTCTCTCTCTCTCTCTCTCTCTCTCTCTCTCTCTCTCTCTCTCTCTCTCTCTCTCTCTCCCTCTCTCCCTTTTTCTCCCTCTCCCTCTCCCTCTCCCCATTGCCATACAAGCAATAGATGACTTACTAAAATGGTTTCGAATGTGTCATTAAGAATTCAAAGTTAAACGACATTCAGTTTTTCACATTAATTTGTTGTTCATGACCCTATGGCTCCATTAGCTCTAACACAAACGAAGCTTTGACTTTTACGTTGCCTGGATACAGAGTGTTATTTCATGAAGCGTCGCCGTAAAGTTTTTTACTTCGACCATTTTACTGTGTCCATTTCATTCTCCAAACAAAGTATTGCGAATACCTTTATCCCTAATGAAACTTGACGTTTAGCGTTTATGCGGCAAGTATCAAAAGCTAATCAAATGTGTCTTTTTCTAATGAATAATTGCCTTAAGTGGTCTACCTCCTTCCTTTACTGGTGTGGTGCGTGATGTGTTAATTTAATGAGAGTTTACGAAACGTGAAGAAAGTTATAAGCATCGACTGAATATGGCCTTTTGATCGTGTAATTGGAGCGAAGAAGAAATGTGTAATATCTTGGGAGATGGACTTCTGCTTATTCATTTATCATCAATGAAATGTTTATAGCAAAGTAGCATTTAATATAGGATAGACATAAAATCGCGCTTGTTTGCTCTTGGCGCTCTTTGTTTGTGTGTGTGTGTGTGTGTGTGTGTGTGGGTGGGTGGGTGGGTGGGTGTGTGTGTGTGGGTGTGTGTGTGTGTGTGTGTGGGTGTGTGTGTGTGTGTGTGGGTGGGTGTGTGTGCTTGCCTGCCTCTCTCTCTCTCTCTCTCTCTCTCTCTCTCTCTCTCTCTCTCTCTCTCTCTCTCTCATGTTTGTTAATTGAAATACTATGTCAATGTTTTAACATGTTGATTGTGCACTAATAAGTAGTTGTAGTGGCGTGCGCGGTGTGTGTGTGTGTGTGTGTGTGTGTGTGTGTGTGTGAACAGAATTACCGATCAGTTCATTCATGATATATCCTTTTTGATAATGTGTGATATCGCGGTTTTGACCTTTCCGATAGAGAGGAATTTGGTGAGCGTGATTGAATGATTCGTGATAATGAGTGGATGTGTATGAAATCACATGTGGAAAGAAGGGATAAATCTTCTAGATTACATTCATAGGTCATTTTAATTAAGCATGTGGAAAGAAGGGATAAATCTTCTAGATTACATTCATAGGTCATTTTAATTAAGCATGTGGAAAGAAGGGATAAATCTTCTAGATTACATTCATAGGTCATTTTAATTAAGCATGTGGAAAGAAGGGATAAATCTTCTAGATTACATTCATAGGTCATTTTAATTAAGCATGTGGAAAGAAGGGATAAATCTTCTAGATTACATTCATAGGTCATTTTAATTAAGCAGCGAAGGAATCCAAACACTTTCGGTATAGAAAATAACATTTTTTTAATGGACAGCAAAGTGATACGTTTGGTTATCTTACATCCCAATAATACCAGCCTGCACTGTAATGCAACAGGAAAAACGACTTTTCGTTATCACTGTCGAAATCATGAGGAAATTTATGTTACACTTTTTAACTTCTTTTTACTTCTTTTTATTTCCCCTGTGTGTGTTACATTTGCAACGGACGGACCTATTGACACGTTCAACTTTGACGTCATAGTGTCTAGTTAGGTAAACTGTGGCTAAGAATGGAATAGAACGGCGATGAGTGTGTTTGAGCGAACATTCTAGAAGTTTGGAAGTTGGAGAGAAAGTGGTAGACAGGGTTTCACTGTGCGAGAATAAGCTATATAGGAGGAAATTTATTCCAAATTAAATGTGTTTAAGCTTCTAAAAAAAACAATGGTAGTTTCAATATTGCTTTTGGAAAACGGTTTCAAATTTGTGTGACGTTCTTTAGGAAGAAAAGAGAAATTAATATTGGGAACGATTGTATGTCAGCTTTTCACTTTATTAAAAAGCAATAGTTTCTTCAGAAAACATTTAAAGTTTGCATTCAAATGACAGCATAGTGTGGGGTATGAATTCTATCGACTAATTTTAGTGAATTAATCTAATATGGTTGAACATTTGCTAACCAGTAGTTGCTGCATCCCAGAACTATATACAATGCGGAATTTGTCTAATAAACAGCATGTTCCTTTATCTTGTCTGTACTAACAAAAGGTTGGGCGCTGAATTCAGGCTTGATGTGGTTGCATTCAAAATCAATAAATTTCTCATGTAAAACCAAGTCTTTTGTAAGCTATGAGCATCTCATGCACAATCAACCATATGAACTGTTGTTTGCGCTATGAGTTGTATCTGTCGTTTATATATGTGCATAGGTGAGTTTGGACTCGGTGCTGTAAATGTATCTGACTTGGTATCGTGAAAGGCTATTAGGTGTTTGTGTGTGTGTGTTTGTGTGTGTGTGTGTGTGTGTGCATGTGTGCGTGCGTGCATAAACGCTCGTGCGCGTGTTTATGTCTGTGTTTGTCTGAGAGACAGACAGACAGACAGACAGACAGACAGACAGACAGACAGACAGACAGACAGACAGACAGACAGACAGACAGACAGACAGACAGAGGAGGATGTCAGAAGCAATTTAACTTCCCCCCCCCCTCCCCCCCATTTTAATAAATAATAAAACCATCGTTCTTTTAACTATACAATTTTATATGCAAATGTATTGAGGACTTGGGAGTTTGAAATGAGATGCTTTTAGCGGTCCATTCATTTTATTTTCATTTCAGTTTAGCTCTGCATGTTTGGAGTCAATTATGTATTCTTGAAATGCCTCATTTCATGTGTTCCTGTTATTACCTTTTGAGATTACAAGTTTTTCCATAGTACCAACTTTGTCACTATAACTATTTTATTTTCTCTTTAAACTTGTGGACCAAACATTACAATATGTGGCTTTTTGGCTCCAATTTAGGATGGAAGTATTAGCTTTCTCGACTGGTTTACTATTCAGCAGATTAATTTGATGCCTCCATCTCATAAATGGTTATGTAGGTATGACAGAAAGAAGTTTCTTTTAGTATAAGCCATTAAAATCAGTAAAGTTGTGTAAAAACCTTGGGTAACATCAACACTTTCTTCTGACTTCTGAACACCTCTTAAGATGCTGTTAAATTTTTAAGCAACAAAGAAATGATTTTATGTTTATATTGATTAAAGAACGAAATGTGAACCATTAAAAGAAAACGAAGTCTTCGGAGAACTTAATTGAAAACTACTCAAAAAACCACTTTAACAAAGTTATTTAACTTTCCTTCAGATGAAATTATATCTCTCCTGGCACAAGGCATGGGGAACTTGCGGTGATTTTGCTTTGTGCTTACCTTCACAGCTGAGCTAAAGGAATGGACACTGGTGGTGATGGGCACGGCCTCGCACCCCCTCAAGCAGAATGCTACGCCACCCACCAACGCCGGACAGACCTTCACCTGCGCAGGGGTCACCTCCAACGGTGTCTGCATAGGTCTGTCCCTCCTCCCCGCCATTCTCTCCCTCCTCCTTGCTGTCCTGCCCTCACTCAGTCGCTGTCTCTACCACATTCCAGACCTCCTGGTGTGATACGGGCTTGCAGGTTAGAGTGTGCGAGACCGAGCGATCAGTCCGAACTCCACCAGGGAAGGTGGAGAGATGAAAAGATGGTTTTGCACCGCCTGCCCGACTTTTGGAGACCTTTGATTTTTGGTGGGATTTCTGTCAGATGTGAAATCCATGCAGACAGGCAGCACCAGCTTTGTTGAGGATGTGTTTGCAGAGGAGGACAAATGCATCACAACTTTGAATTTGTGCTCCACTCACGGAAGCTGTGGCCCTAAAGGGGCCCATCACCTCACTTCAGTGCTTGCCAGTCTGTGGCCTGTCACAGTGAGGAGGAGATTTGTCAAGGGCTCTTAGACAAAATGAAACCTTCAATTGTGAATGTGCTGTTTTACTTTATGATGCTGATGACAGCTTCAAACAATGATGGACCAGAAGTTTGGGAGAGGTTCCCAGACCCAACTGCTGAATCGGTTATTAGTATAAACAGTTTTTGACAGTATCTTCATAACATTTTGAAATTAATTGACTTTTAACTTGGTACCACTTTTCCTTGGGATATATGCTATGTGAAGAATTTACTTCAGCAGCCTTTTATTACATAGGAACCCAGTAAATCTTGCTTTTAATACAAACCAAAGGAACGTACACTAAGCAAACTTCTGGTTTGCTACATCTTTTTCTCTTTTCTCTTGATTATCACCTATGCCATTCAAAACTGTTTTAAAATTTGAATAAGCTTCAGTTTTATTCTATAATGAATGTTGAATTTTACAATGGATTTAGTGGGTATTGATTGCCCGTAGAGTTATATGCTTATCCATGGAACACCCTTGGTCTGTCTTCCAAGACGTTGATGAATACACTTTTCACATGTTTTGCACCATCTGCAGATGGCTTTTCCCTACGCTGCAGATTTTTAAAAATAAGTTTTTTGTCACAGTGTTTGGCCTTATTTGATCAGTACCTGGATTTAAATTTGCCTATTTGACTGGATCCTTCAATGCCAAGATTAGCTTTATGATGGTTTATTCGTTTTATGTCTTTCATAAATATTTATAAACTTTTTTCTCATGTCTAAATGAATAAAATTAATGTTTGCATCATCTTTTTCTAATGCACCCATTTTCTCTATTCATCATGTTAAACTTGCCATTTTCCTATGACCAGATATCAAGCAATGAATTGTCTCCGTGTCTACATTCGCCACTTTGCAAATATCTACAAAGGGAGCCTTTTTGCATGCCCTTGATCATTGCGATATACCTTTAAACTACATAGTATTGCAGAACAAGTCATTGATGGGATTACACAGACAATTAAAGCCAGTACAAAGATGCAGTCTTCTTTTTGACTTTCTTACAGTTACAGTCTACGTGAATGTGATGAATCAGTCCGAAAATGATTTTTTGTTCACTATGTCATGGCTGGGGTTTGCAAATTCTGAAGAATGGTTGAGGAAAATTAACGGTTATCATATTCAGATACTCTTTCCTAAGACTACAACAAGTAGAAATGTTCCTTCCGCCTCCTTAGCACAGAAATACACTGCAGAAAGTTGGGATTGTAGTGAAGCAAAGTGTGAAATCTCTTTCGTGTTCATGAGCTGCCAAGAACGTATGTCACTCAGGGAACAAACTCGTTTGGAGACAAAGTCAAAATCAGATGTAGCCCAAAGACAGTTTGGAGCATGAGAGAATACTTTGCAGATCTAAGAAAGCTTTGATTAGATCCTCAGCTTTGTAGCATTTCTGTTACTCAGTGATTCATCTTGATGCAACTTAGTATTTCATATGAATAAATTTATTAAACTATTCCAACAGTAACAAGTCAAGGAAAAAAAGTAAACAGGACTGTATTAAATGTTTTGCACAGAGATGAAAGTTCTCAGTGTCTTTAAACGTCTGTATGGCCAAAATAAAACTCTTCTCTTTGATCTTTGTAAAAGTTTTTTTCTCCCAAACTTATAAAATGTTTTGAATGACTGCCAGAACACCCGTACAATGGCCACATAATTCAGTAGTTGAAGTGGCTACACTCATCAGTCAGTATGAAACAGTTCATTCATTTGTTTTCCTACAGGTTTTAGGGATGTTTACCCAATCAATATCTCAGGTATCTATTATATCTACCATCTCTAGTCTCACCTTTCCTTCACAAATGGATGTGGTAACAACTAGTCATTTTCAGTTCTTTGTACTGTCTTGGGTAAGTGCTACATTGTAATAAAAACTGAATACATCTCTACTTTGTACATATGTAACCAACAATCCACTCTATGCACCTTCTGTTAATACCATTGCACATTCACCATACTTATTGACAGTCTGTAACAGTTAACCAATTTCGTATTTAATATTGTTGATCCCATTGTGTATTTTTGTTTGCATCTTTTATGAGGATGTGGGCTGTTACATATAGGGCATTGAACGTAGAGTATTGATACAGATTGTGAATAATACAGCAATTTTTAGTTGCCTGTATATAACAATGGCTACAGAATGAAAAGTTGATTAAAGGAATTTGTTGTTTCTCACCAGTTATATGGGAAGTGCTGCAATATTTGAGTCCAGATTGGTGGAGATTACAGAATAAATAATGATGCAATTAACACTGAGTAATTTCAGTTAGTGTCTTTGAAATATGACAAAACAATATAAAAGGAATATTATGTCATACCCCAGCTTTAAAAGTTTCAGTATTTCTCTGTCCTTCCCCTCTGTTCATGAAAATAAATGTCCAGAAAAAAAATCCAATTTATCTCTTTATCAAACATATTTGTGCCTATAACAAGGTTTAAAATAACAACTGAGTGAGGGGAACGTCATCACATTTATTTAGGCACCAACAGTATGGACAAGAGATTTTTGCCACCAATTTGAAGAAACTGGCAAGTTTTTGTGAGAAAGAGTAGGTTGGGAATTGAATGATCTGATTACATGAAATAGCTTGCAACAGGTTGGGAATTGAATGATCTGATTATATGAAACAGCTTACAACAATGAGGCCGTATTCTGAAATTTATTCTGAACTTTGTGACTGAACTGATTGTAATTGGGACCATTTCCACATGTTAACATCAGCTTTGTTTGTTTTGTCCACTGTTGTCACCACTGGAATGAGCAAAATAGAGTGTGAAATTATATAGAGACATTTGACTGGCTTTCTAATTTCAATAGCTCTGAGTTGAGCATATAGAGCACAAACCTTTTTTTCATCTAAAATCTTATGAGAGAAAGATAAGTTAATACCCTTGTTCATTTAAAATAAAAAACTGGGTATATATCATTTACTGAGTTTTAACAATCACCATATGGGAAATGAAGGGAAAAGGTTTAGTAGAATGCAAAAAATGGAGTGTCTAATTGTGTTGACTTTATTCAAAGTTACATTAAGACTATTCAAAATACTCACTAATTTAAAACTGCCATTTTACAACCGGCTGTCAGATCAAATGATCCTTTATGTTAAACCACCAAACATCCCAAACCAGTTTCAGGTGCTTAGAAATGTTTCTGTTGGCTAATGCTCACTTTGAGGGTTCTGACTTTGTGCTGATTCTAAATAGTGATGTACAAAACAAAGCACAAGGTGCCAAGCCAAGAGCCAAAAATACTCCAGGTTATTGGGATCTTGGAGCTCAGCTTTTATAGGTTCTGCCTCTTGCTAACTGTATCACTGTTGCCAGCGGTAGATATCAAGTTAGGGGAGCCCAACCCAGATCTTCACTCCATTGCTTGGAGTATCTTCTGACTGCTTATTGCAGACATGCAATACTTTATAAGGTGTGTATTATGTCTTATTTATATTCTTTCTAAACTTATGATGTACATAGTCTACTGATGAAATATCACCATTGTGACATTTGATATTTTCTTTTGCATGTCCTCATTTGATTTTGTGACCTAATGCCTCCTTAGCTGTGTACATTACCATTATTCATTTTCTACCTCAGGTCAGCGTAGTTGGAAACTTACATCAAAAACCAAAAGCAGTATTTGTTATTACCTTCTGAAAAAAATGTTTGTATGAGTAGTTAATACATAACAGTGCCGAGGCAAATGGTAAGTAGGAAAAATACTTGTAGTTGTGCATGAAACTGTTTCTGTGGAGAAACCAGGATCCCAGGGTCAGTTTTAATGTAGCTCTGTGTGCATAATCATCGTACTGCATATGTACAAAGAAGGAATGACAGCTAGAGAAAAGAAACAATATTGTTCAGTTGTTAGTATTGTAAGTATTCTATTGATATTGTTGTATTGGCATCATTCGTTTTAGAGTGTCCTCTGTTAATTCTTGTAAGCTATTGAAGTCAATAGCTAGATGTCACAAACATAATTTGTATATTTTGTTATTTTTGTATTTTTCATGTTATTTATTGCTGAGTGAAAAAACTTCAACCACGAGTTTATGTTGTCTCTTTCTAGTACATTTGATTACTGCAAATACCTCACCTTTTCAAGCTTCTTCTTGTCTCCTCCTTCAGCAGAACAGATAGACATTTACCACTTGGTTGTACATATTCAGTATGGCAAAGACTTCCCTTTGCAGACACATTCAGCAGAATGAAAGTCACAAAACAACAATAACGAAAGTACTTCTTTTTTAAGCCACCAAAAAATAACCCACAAACATTATTATAAGCTTTAGGAAACTTGTATCTACTTATGACCTGTATGAATGTTTAATGAGACAGCACCATTGATGTGCATACATTTTCCCACCTTGCTTCATAAACTATTGAAGAGATTACTTTTTCCATAGACTGGCACTTCTATTTTCATGTGGTGTATGACCCAAACAAACTGCTCAACAAGTTTTGTGGCACATTGTCTTGCCATTAGCCCTTGTATGCAGTCATGAGCCCACATTGGGTTGGAATATTTCCTAGAATTGATAAAATGGTCCATTGATCAAGGGGCAAAATGTAAAGCAGTTCAAAAACCAGGTACGGGTGATAAGTCTTTATATAAAAGCACACCTTTCCAACCAATACTACTTTTCACCCCTGTCTCTTGAGGATTATATGAAGTTTTGCATGGGGTCATAAGACTCATTATTGTAGGTGTATGTTTACTATTAAACATTACCAGCCATAACCTGTAGGAGTAGTTTTTACCTTCAGTTGTTCTGTCCTACTGCTGTGTGTGATAATGCCTTCATTCAGTAAATGAGCATTGTTAAAAACAGCCATGCTTCAGAACAACATTACTTGAGGATGCAAAATCACAGGCTTGTGTTGAATATCACCATGCCCGAGTCCTATGCAATAGCAGGATAACTTAATAGCACAGTGCCATATTTTGAGCTCCCTCAGAGCTCTCATGTGCAATATGGTATTACAGGTGCTCAGCTGTAAAGTTCAAAGCAGGGTTCTTTGCCTTCAGCTCTGCAGTGTTATGCTATAGCCAGATCCATAAAAGATCTAGCACTGATTAGCCTACAAATACCTTCACACCATGCAAAGCTGCTTTTCCTTATGCAAGTCCTACCTACCAATGTACTTCATTTAGTATGCACACACATCATTGTTGTACATTTTGCATTCTTGTTCATTTTTACCATTGTTAAGTCGAGGATCACTCGTCATAATCTGTTCAGAAAAAAAGAATAAAACAGGAACATCATAATTATTTGTTTTCTTATTTTATTTTCATGCTTTCCTTTGCATGTTTGTCAAGATGTAATTAAGAATTGGGAACTAAATTTTCTGAAACACAAAGTCAATTTATAGATTTTACTCAGTTTAGTCTTTCAGGCAAAATATTACAAGAATTCCCACCTGAAGACAAGTTTGTGAAGCACCTGTACATCTGGTGAAACACATGACCAGATCTCACATGATTACCACGCATCATAAACTCTTTTTATCGCACATTGCCTATTCTGCTGTTGGGATGAAAAAATAGCATACTTGTTTGTATTGATGCATGTGTGTGTGTGTGTGTGTGTGTGTGTGTGTGTGTGTGTGTGTGTGTGTGTGTGTGTGTGTGTTTGTTCCCATTTTGTAGGGTTTGTAGCATGTAATTCTTGGGTACATAGTCAATGACAATTTTTCTTGCAAAACAAATCATGCCTTTGGTCTTCATGATGAGATGAAAATGTCATTCACTGAATAGTGCAGAGCTCATCTATCTTGACAGCAGGTGAGAACTGTGCAGATGATTGTAGTCATGAACAGGTGAATGGTCAAAAATGGCACAGACCCTCTATTTAGAAGATAAGCGTAGAACTATGAGTGCTTTACCTGTAACCCTCAAGACAAGGATTTGTCCTTGTACAACTGTTGAGAAGTGAAAAGAGTTGGCAGGCTGGACACAGGGTCCTATGGCGGTGTCTATGTTGCCATGGTGACAGAGTAGGGTAAGTGGTCCCATCTTAGAGAGTTTTCTTCCCTGTCCACTAACCCCAGCATTGAGTGACACCAGCTAGTGTCAGTTTCTGCATCCTGGAAGTCTGCTTTGTGTGTTAGTTTTGAAAGGATTACTTCTAATTTGTTTCCAACTAACCCATTGCAATTGGAATGTTGACCCTGAAGTTTTGGATTCCACAGCATTGTTTGCATCCTGTTTGTGTTGAGGTGACTGGTATGAATGGTTTTTCTGGAATGTTTATTTGAAATAAGTCAGATGTCAGTCAGACAGGAGATTTTGCAGATAGCATTTATGAGATTTGAGTAATGCATCCAAAACTTGTATGTCAAAATAAGTGATTGAGAACATGTCCTAATGTAGCATTATTCTTTGCTGTGTTCATGTGCCCTTTTCAACACACTTACCTGCATATGTCATGAATTCTTGAAGGCTGACACATTTGCTGAGATCTGCATTGTATTTGAAACCTGCAGAAAATGGCATGGTGTGATTTAGAACTTCATTTCTTTGTTAAAAGAATAATTGAAACCCCCTAAGTCCTCACTGAACCTAAAACTTGACATGCTGTCCTTTTGAAGTGGGTTGAGATAGATCACCCAGTGAAAATGCCATTATTCATTGTGACTTGCCCAAGATAGCCACAGACCCTTTTCAAAATGTCAAGAAGCATTTCATTTTTTGTCCATTGCCTTTTCAATCCCTTTTCACTGCTTTGAAAGGAATACAGGCCATGCAGCTGTTTGTTTTCGTTGGAAAGGAATAATTTTGCTTCCACTGAGTTCAAGTCATTAAGTTATTTCTGACTTAAACGAAAGAGAATGATTAATCACAATCACACTATGCCCTTTTCAGTCCTGTGGTTGCTCTGCATACTGATGATGGGGGTGGGAATACTTTGGAGCGGCATGTACAATGTCAAACAAAATGCATTTTGTGTGGGTATCTGTTCATTTTGCTAGAATCATTGGTTTAATAGTTATTGTCTTGGGGGTTCTCTGACTGTGTTGCTGATTGAGATGCATTGAAATGACCCATGACACTGCAGAAGTTGGATGGAGAGGTATACCCTTTGTTGACAGAAATGGAATGTGCACTGACAGGGCCTGACCAATTAACAGCATGTAGAAGCATTCAGCCAGCCTTGCAGCATACACTTGGTTTGGCTGAAGCATTAGGATTTGTACATCCATCATGAGCATGAAGTCAGCACTTGAAAGCTAACAGCATGGCAAGACATGGACAACATGCTCATGCTGCTCTTGCATTTCAACTTAGACTGAGCTAGATGAGGCTAAAAAATCAGATTACTTCACTTAATGTGTTGCAAGATTTCTTGTCATTTCTTATAGATGCTGAATAGGTCATGTTTCTATTGGTTGAAGGTTTTTTTCTTCTCTCCCTCACAAGAGTTGATGTATTGATGTTTCTTTTATTTTTCAGTATTCTTAAATGAGTATAACGTTTTTCATGACATAATGAGCAGAAAATGCTCTAGAACTTGTCATATTGGAACAGAAAATACATTAAGGTATGTGTCTCTAGCACAGCTCGTTCTATGAAGCCTTGTAATTTGAAGCCTCCCTATGTCTGGTCACACACAACTGAGATGCTACTTCATGTCTAGATGCATTCCTCAATCACCTCCTCACTGGAAACACATGCCTAACCTGGCGTGGGTATTCTTTTCAGAATGCAAGCCAGGTTTCTTCAAGATGGCTGACCAGTGCGTGGCACACTGCCCTGAGAAGTACTATGGCAGTGTGGAAGCTGTGCAGCTGGCAACACCCATTTCCCCCAACTCCTCTCGCCCTCTGCTGCACACCCAAGCCAACTGCCGCCCCTGCCATCACTCCTGCCTCACCTGCAAGGGACCCCTGGCTGACGACTGCTTCCAGTGCAACCAGGTGTGTGGCTGGTGAACAGCATTTTTCCTAGGATAAATGGGGATAAATGGTGTGTGTGTGTGTGTGTGTGTGTCTGTATGTGTGTGTCTGTATGTATGTGTCTGTGTGTGCGTATGAGTGGAAAATCCGTGTTTGCTCTGATATACTGGCATGCTATTGTTGGCATCCTGAGATATAAATGGGCTATAATTTGAAGAATCCCAATATTAAAACCAGATTTACAGGCAACTTTTCTGAGAGAATGCACCACAGCAATTCCATGCAGTGTGACCAATCATATTTACCAAGTTCTGAGGAGTTGTCTCCCCTTTTATGGGTTGCCAATAACTACAGGAAAATCAGAAGAGTGGAAAATGTGTGCAGGCACATTTTGAGCTGGGTCTATGTTGAGCTGGCTGGAGGTTTGATTAGTATTTGCTCTTGGTGCTTTTATCCAGCATGGCGGAAACAAATCAGACCCTATGAATTGAACTTCCAATGTTTTACATGGTTTGAAATCAGAAGACAGGTGATGTGACAGAAAGCCAGAGCAATTGGAGGTGGAATGCTGTATGCTCTTTGATACACCTTTTCACCCTTTTCAGTGGAAATGTATTACATTGCAGATACTTCCCAAAATAATGGTCTGCACATTTTGCCTAATATTCATAACATCTCTAATGGTTTTCATGTATCATATCACTTTAAAAAGAAAACAAACAACAGTGCAATGTTCAGAAGTTCTCATGCTACTGCAACCATTCTCCATAGAGTAAAATGAATATGTGTACTGATTTTACAGCTAAGTCCCCATCGTGGACTGTACATAGGAAATATAATGTGGTTGTTGCTTGGATTTATATGGGTGGGTGGGTGGGGTGGAGGTTTTTTGTTTTGTTTTGTGTTTTCATCATCACTACCTCCACTGCCACTGCCATCGTCATCATTGCTGCTGCCTCCGCTATTATTATAGCCCAAGTTGCTTTCCACCCCAGGGCTATGAGCGCAAGGGGGAGTTCTGTGAGCGTAAGCTGATCCTGGACTTCCTGGACCCTGCAGTGATGAAGCACCTGACTTGGGCCATCATCCTCTGCATTGGGGCCATCCTGCTCTTTTCCTTCTTCTTTGGCATCATGCAGGCCCGTGAACATGCAAAGCTGTGCTGGAGAACCAAGACCTGCTACGTCCCAGACCTCACCAAGGGCCACTACAATGGTGTCTCCATAGACTTCTCCCAGGAGGAAGGGGAGAGTGATGCTGACCATGGTGCCAAACGTCAGTTTGCAGTCAGGAAGGTCTAGACAGATGTTTAGTGGTGTGAAACTTTGTTCCCAACCTCTGCAGCATTGAGGAGAGAATTGGTGATGGAGACAAGATGAGTATGAGGAGGAAGAGACCAGACTGAACTTGACCAGCCCTTGCATAATACGCTAAAAGAACAGAGGGGAAAAAATTACCTCCCTTTTTGTGGAACGGATACCCAAAGAGAAAGACCTGAACAGGAAGAGAGAAGCTGATGCAATTTAAGGTTTAAGTATGGTTGCTGCATAGAGACATGTTGGGGAGGGGAAAACCCTAAAGTTTGTACCTCCTGAGTATCAGAGTGAAATAAGAAGTAGTTCATTCAAGCTCAGCCTCGTATGTTGAAGATCTAGTGTTTTGAAGAAATAGAGAGGCTTGAAGGAGGGCTTGGATTGGCTAGGCAGTGACCACTGCCTCGTAGTAATGCATGGAGAAGATAGGCACCGGCAATTGCTTGATGATGGAGAACTGTTGGAATGCTGCTTCCATTGTTTTGCTAATTCAGGGAATACTGCATCTGGCTGGTTTCTTAGTCTGCTAGAAGGCCTGGAATGAATTGATGGTTGGAAGTAGGAGTTCTCTCAGCTCTGCCTTTGTGTTTTGCATCTCAGGTGCCACCATCAGTGTAACAAGCCTGCCTGGACCATGAGTTCTGGCTGGTGGCTGGACTCTGCTGTGACTCTGAAGGAACTGTTGGAGTCTTTGCTTTAGCGCTTGCTTGAAATGTTGTCGAGTTCCTGCTATGTTGTCGAGTTCCCGCTTTGGCAACTTGTTGGGACTGTTGAGACTGAACCCAGTATTGACCATGGGACAAGACTGGTAGACTGCCCTTTTTCAAAGGAGAATTTGTCGTACTTTGAGCTGTTACAACTTGGCAGATGGGGCAAGGTTTGTGTGGTGATTTGCTTGGGCTGCTGAAGAGTGTTCACTTTGGTGGCTGACATCTAGTACTGATGATGGAACCAGATTGAGTTTGAAGGCTTTTTTTGAAGAATAACTGAGCTGTTTTTATCACTGCTCAGATGGGGCACTGAAAGTCCCTTTCTTAATGTAGTCAGGATAAATGTATGGCAGTTACGTTGTGCACCTAGAAGACGCTATTAAAGAAAAGTTTTAAAACATGTTGTGTTGATGAGAGAGTTCAGTGTCACCACTGGCATTGGGTGAATTGATGCTCTCTCTTGTCCTGTTATGTTTGAAATACCAATTTCTGTGGGGCCATACATTGAGAATCGGTGCACAGTTGTTGTTTTCAGGCAGGTACATGAATTTATAGGACCTAGAGTTTGACTAACAGCATGCTGTGGTTTGGTGAAGATTTATTTGATGTGGTTATGTATGACATGTGTTGAGTTTAGCTGGCCTTTATATGAGTCAGGGTTTGTTTTCTGTTCTTTTCCTTGGACAATTTTGGATGTCATGCTCTTGTCTGGATACTATCATGATATTCATACAAAAGTTCAACCTAATGCAGGTATTCTTTCAAATAGTGAGGGTGTAATTTCTTGAGAAAGCATGGTAACATATGCTGCTCTCTTGTTTTCTTATTATCTAAGATTAAATATGCCATTCTTTTAGAATAATGTAAAAATCATTTGAAAATTGAAGGGGAAGGATCAAATTAATTGTGTTATTCAGGTAGTCTACTGACTTAATTTTTATTTTCTTCTTTGTTCTCATCAAATATTTTTCAGCAAAACTTAACACAATGGCAAAAGCGTGAACAGGTCTCTGGATGGAAAAAAATCATTTTATAACTGTTGCAAATGCCCCAGATAGTGTGATAAAAACATTTTCAAGCCTTTATGGAAACACTGTAAAAAGTATGAGCTGGTGTTACATTTACAAATGTTCTAGCATTGAATTGCTGTGATGAAACCAAATTAATGTGCTTGCAATGGATATGGGATGCTGTGTGCAAGAAAAGTTTCTGGCAGTGTCAAAGTTGTTGAGGAGTTTCAAAATGGATTCTGCAAGCAATGGCTGACTAAGTAGAATGCTCTTAAAGCTAAGAAGGAAAATAAGGATGAAAATAGTCAGAAATGCACAAGTCTGTAGATGGTTGCTTGTGAAAGAATGCAGCACAAAAAAAGTCATACTCATTTTGGAGTGTCATTTTGTAAACTATTTTAAATGCAGTGAACACTTGTTTTTTATAATTATAATTCATTACAGAGTAAAAAGTTTCAGGATTTAGGAAAGTCCTCATCCTTCAATCAAGAATTACAACAACACTCGTTTTTTTCCAAGTATATTGATGGACTTTTCAAAGCTTACTAATTGCCAATCTAAGATGAAACAGAAAACACTGCATACTTGAGGGACATTCCTGGGCAAAATAGTTCCTGTGTTGAGTCAGTTACTTAACAAAGGTAAATCCAAAGAACTGGTATGGACATGGAAATTGATGTGTTGCTAGGATGCACTTGCAATGAATGACTGAAGAGATATGAGACTACTGAAGGCATATGACTGTCCTGTTGCTCAGTTGTAAGTGAACTACAGTGAATGCACTGAGCAATTTAGCAGCTGCTAGAGGCATGGCAATGTTTTCATGCTTAGAATGTATGAACAGTTCTTGGGACTGCTATGGCATGACATTGAGAAGAGTTGTGTGGGAGTTGTGATGATCAGTGATTTGAATGTACCTGAAAAGAGGAATTGAGATAGAATGGCTTGATAGGATCTCAAACGAATGGATACAAGTAGATACAATTGCTTTACAAGCCAGTAGACCAATTTGTCAGGGAAACATCATGTTTTGCTGTCTTAGATGTATTATCTAGCTCCTTTTGGAGAGGAAGTCAGGAAAGAAGCTATTAACAAGTTGATGAGTGTTCTGAGTTTATGGCCAGCCCAAAAGTGATAACATGTACCTCAACTGACTGTGGCCTGATTCGTTTTCAAGACTGTGTGATGGCTTTGACAACCTTGCAGTGTGGACTGATCAGGACTGGCCACTGCTTGCTTTTTTGCACAGTGGGTCAATTCTATCCATGTTCATGGCATGTAGTTTCTGACTGTGAGAAAACTTCCATTACCATTCAGATGGTGGAGCAAGGCATGCTCAGTTGGTGCAAGAGTATCAGCACTGTATTGTTATGCATCTGAGAGCTGTCACAGAAATCTGGGGAGCAAGAGAAGGCGAGGACTGGCTTCAGATGGTGATGATGAGGCATGACAAACTCTGGGAATCAAACACCCTTCCTGCATCTCAGTCAGGGTTAGACCAATGTCTCCTCTGGAGAACCAATGCTAAAAACCATTCCCAAAACACTAACATCACTCTTTGTATGCTGATAAGCTGCTCTTTGTAATTTAACCAAAGCTGAGCCAACTTCTGTAAGCCGTTGAGAAGGGAGACAACCCTTTCTCCTGCTGGAGTTATCTCAGCACTGCATTGTGCCTTGCCTTTGCACTAGCTGTTCCAGTCTAGCTGTAAGAGAAGAGACTGCCTAGACCAGCTCTTCAATACAGTGCATCATTTTGATGATGCCTACATGCTGTTGGAGGCCACAGGCAAGAGGCTCCACAGTGTTTTGGAGTCTGTTTTAATCCTAGAGTGTAAGGTTACTTTGGATGTACTCAGTGTCATGCCAGTAATGCGTTTTCTTCCTCTTGCATGCAGTGGTAGTGGTTGTTTGTACATGTAGCGTCACCTTGGCTTCATCCAGTCTTTTCAACTTTTTCTACACATCCTTAGTACATGATCATAACCAGATTGTAGTGTGACTAATCACCAGTAGAATCAATGATTAAACCCCAACATGCATATGTCCATTCACTTGATAGAAGTATCTCTCAGTCTGATTACTCTATACTTGTTATTGTATAGCAGCTTTAAATGTGCAGGTTGTATCTGCTTGCCACTCGAACCCCACATTTTCTTGCTTTGATGGTCTGAGATGTAACGTTTTCATTGTAAATATCATAATCGTGCATGGTAATGTAGTAACCTCATAGTATATTAACTACAGACAATTTGCTGTACATATTGTGTGTAGTTCATGATTCATTGAAATCAGAACATTGAATTAAATCTGCCCTAGTTGCTAAGGTTTTCCTTGCTTATAATATTAACAGTGTGTCATATGTGGATTGAACTCAACTAGTGTCTATCTCTGTGCTTCTTTGATAGCTGCTGATCCAGCCTGAGTGTGCAGTATATATGACATTTCACCATGAATGTGTTCTATTAGCAAGCCACAGTAATGAATTTTGTGAATCTCTGTATTTATTTTATTTTTTTCTCATTTGTTCTTTGTTTTGATTGACCTGTTTGAAACATACAGCTGTTTATATTACTGCAAAAGTTAGTGTCAATTTTGAGCAGCTTTTCCAAGTTTGCTGTCATGGTGAAATATTGCTCTTCAATGATTAGATCATAAAGCTCCCTGTGTAATACTTCTAATAGATAGATTACATTAGCTGAGTTGAAGACAAGGCTGCATGCTGAACACCCAGTTCAGGATGTGGGAAAGCCTGTGAACATTTGGTAGCAATACCTTCTTCCATAGGAAAAGCACTCCGTGTCTCATTCGATGCATGGTACTGTATGCATTGTTTGTGTGAATTTTGTGAGATGCCTTTATTCCCAGGTTGCCTGCTTCTGAATGCTGCACTTCTGGTGTTAATGGAACCTTAACATCTGCACAACACATTGTATGATCTATGCAATCATAATTTTTGCACTTAATTTTTACTAAAATCAAGTAGATTTGAATTTTAACTGAGGGAAGGGATACAGTTTGGAGGGAAAGGGGAAAAAATCACTTCAGATTTCTGCATTATTCAATTGCAGTGAATATGAAAATACCTTTTTTGTTAAGCACTTCTTGTGTGCTCTTGCAACTAAATAATTGTTTGAATTCTTACTTTGCTTATAGTCTATTCTGTCTCAGTTTTAACATTTTCCATCTATGAGTGAGGCAAGAGAGATGGAGTGTTTGAATAGTCTTCCTTCACATTGTCTGAATATCAGGGAATGCTTAGACAGGTATTCTTCTGTCCATTAACTCATTTATCTTCAGCAAGCTGCTGTCAGCACTGGCATGCTTTGTAGATAGCTTGAAGCCTGTTATGCAGGGATGTCCAGTTTTTATTTGTTTTTGTTTTTCCTTTTCTTTTCTCTTTGTTTATTTGTTTGTTTGTTTTCAATATGTGTATTTGAAGAAGCAAAAATGCTAACTATGATCCATCACCAAGCATTATTTTAACTAGTCTGAATCATAGTTCTTTTGTGTTATGTTTATGATATTTGCTTTGATTGGCACCTGTAAACAGCAAGAATAACTTACATCAGGAAGGAGTGGACAATTTGAAAGTGCTGCAGATGCAGTTAATAACAGGAGATCTACATTATGTATGCCTCTTAAGATGATACCTTGAGACAAGAGATGGGCTGGAGAAGCATTATGAGGAAAAATCCTGTTCATGAAATGATGAAAGAGAACAGTTATACAGAACAGTGGGCACAAATTATGTCTCCATCAGAAATACTTGCACCTAGAGAATGGTGTCTGGGATTGAAATGATTCCATTCTTAATCCTTTATGGAAGTTCTTCCAGTCTCAGAGGACAGTGTGTTAGTATAGGAAAGGCTTTTTTAAAAAGTTTACATAATAAGTTTCCAGGCTGATGGCATTTGCATGATTGATTATAAATATAATGGCTTTAAGTTTATCTGTTAACTTATCTGTACAGTATTGGATAATGCAATATCACTATGTGATTACAGCTTCATTGTTGCATGATTAATGCACTTCATTTTCACCATTTCATATATTGCCCAGAGACTGGATCTTTCTATTGTTTGAGTGTGCAGTGTTGTATTGAAGTCATATCTTCTGTTTTGATAACTTTATGGCAGATTAGATAACACCAGTTGCTAACACCACCTACAAACTATCAGTAGGAAGTTGTCTTATCTCAGACCTTGTTGACAAGATGTTGGAAATCCATCTAAAAGTATGTATGACCAATGTGGAGGTGTAAATACCACACCTGGCATGGGCCAGGTGTTGTGAATAGTGTAAATAAATGCCCACCAAATAAGAAATCCACTTGTCACTATGACCAACAAATAGTAGTGAACCTTTGCCACATATTTATTTCATCCAGTGCTTATTCACTCTGTTTGTACTTTTATATGTTTTCCCAGCTAACAGCTTTGGTGTTGATCAATTCTGATTTTTGCCATTTTGACGACCTGTTCCTGTATGATCATGAAGTAAGTGTTGACCCTCAATTCAAGTACCTCAACTTTGGAAAGGCCAAAGTCTTCAAAGTATTCATGTTGTTTTATCACCATGTAACATTGAAGGGTTTTTACTTTGCTTGTACCTGTAGCATTTTTGAAAATGAATAGGAAAGCAATATTTAGACATTACTGCTCGTATCTTATATTTATTTTGAGTTTTGTCTTTGCGTAGCATTAGCATAATATTACATTCCAATTTTGATCCCATAATTTATTTGCACATGACTTCTTCACAGGAAACAATTTTGTGAGGACTCGTGGTCTAGGAGAGTGGGTTATGTTTGAGGACAATGATGTTCTGACAATGGTCATGGGAATCAGATCGTTGTGTGCCTTCGGTCCAAAGAGACAAATCCTAAGTTGCATTCATTCACTATATTTGTCTCTGATTTCCTGTTCAGTGTTAGTATTAAGAATACCAGGTTTTGTATTACAGTCTGTTCATGTAGTTGTATTGTAAACTTGTAATAACAGATTTTGCAAACTCTTTACATTATGCATTGTCCCAACAAACCCCAAAGATAAATTAATATCACCAGCCTTGTACAAGAAAGCAAAGCATTTAAGTCGCTTCAGCAGTTACAGTTAATCTAACCACAGATCCAACAATTCTTTTTCCGGCGGTCATTTGAATCAACATACTTCCGTGTGACATCATTTTAAAATGTATGGTCCACTGTTCAAAAGACATTTCTTAGTTGGTTTTGTCATATGAATTATAACAAATTTTCAAATTTACAGAGAAGAGTTGGGTCAGTTAACCAAAACCTTTATCAGGTGTATCAAGCTTTACAGTTGTTGATAATTGGCTCTTTAGCTGCATCATAGGGAATGTTGTATTTCCGAGTTCTCATCCAATCAGGATCAAGGTATGCTCAAGTTTAGATCATTCTATATCAGAGGCTGCCAGTACAATAGCACCAAACCATGTTGCCTGTGTGGAGCTTGCGCTCATTGAGTCCTGTGCATGATGGATGCCCTAGAGTTTCCTCAAAGCTGCTGACTGTCCAGAGAATGAAGACTTCATTTGTGAATATACCCACCCTAACAAGAGCACTACATCAAGTGTACTGTGTTATCTGCTCTTCAAGGACTACAATGATGCTATGTGCTGTACTTAGACATCAGTTGTGATGAGTGTATCTTAACAGCAATGTAATAAACTACATAAAAAATAACATGGTTGCTTTGTTTTGTTGTTGATTCATACTGTTTGATCCATTTTATGGGTAATTACAGACTGTATGGGACATTTTGTTGTTGTTGTTGCTATACTTGGATGATATGAATGGGCACTTATGATAGCAGTATATTCTATCCCTACAAAAGTTATCCAAGGATTGTTTGCAGATCGAAATGTAGGTTTTGTAACCAACTGTTCACCCCTGTCAGTAACTCAGCTGTAAAACGAAATCTTGCCTTGAGCCTTGTGATCAATCCTATGTAAGTCCTAACAGACAAACACATACCCAGAATGTTAGATATGCAGGTGCAGTGGCCTCAACCCGGAGGGGGGGGGGGGGGGGGGGGGTATTGTTATCCAATGGAACCTTGCGTAGTCATATCAAGAGCATCAAAGCAAATCGTTATGTTTTTCACTGTCTGCAAAGTATCCATGGTACATCAAGGTGAGAGTACTCAGTGACAGTTAAGCACCCCACCTCACCCAACCCCTCAAACAATCAAACATTTGGAATCTCTGCAGCGTGTAGCACCAAACCAAGCCTGCAGACAAGGTAATGAAGGTTCTTAGTCATTGCGTTAGAGCTCCCAGTTTGTATTTCATTTCCAAATAAACCTTTATTCCACACACATGCAAACCATATACGTAGTCGTGATGCTTTTTGAAAGGCTTACTATTCGTGGTGATTGCTGCACTGCGTGTGTAGATGCATCTACAACAATCCAGGAAGTGCTGCTGTGTGTTTACTGAGTTACCTCTGCATTCTCTGTTTCACTGTAACAATGTGGACAACTGATGCATAAAATCACACTTTTATCATCTTGAACATTTTAGAGATAGATGCAAATCGATTCAGGTTTTCTATTACTTGTTTTGGAGGTGACCATATCAATTTTGAAAAAAGTCTTCAATGCATAAGTCGCAAATATACAGGAAAAAAGTATTCCCTTTGCCAGCTTTGTTATTTTAGCATGTCTCTGACCGTCCGTCCGTCCGTCCGTCTGTCTGTATGTCTGTCTGTGTGTCTGTCTGTTTGTATGTCTGTCTGTCTGTCTTTCTGTCTGTGTGTCTGTCTGTCTGTCTGTCTCCCTCCCTCCCTAGCTCCCTCCCTCCACCCACTTGTTAGCCACATGTCACTTAAGTATAAACACATCAGACAGTGTAAAATAATACATTATTTTTGTTGGAATTTTAACATGTATTCTGATTTTGCTATCTCCCTCAATATTGTGCATGTCTCAGAAGATCGGTGAATCTGGTGCTGATGATAGAGGGACGCACTCATCTCTCTGAATGCCGGAGTATAGAGAAAGAAGGCATATATAGCCCCATCAGCCAATGTCTATACCTTCTTGGAAAGATTCGTCATTAACCGATAATTACATTCCCATGATCTCGAACAGGGCAAACTTTTTTGGTAAGCGCATGATACGCTCGTTTGTTACAAATCACAAATTTCGAGTGCAAAGATGCACACAGGTCCCCGGGCATTGATTAAATCTAAAGAATCACTTGAAAGTAAATATAATGGCATCGGTTGGCAGCCTCATATACGGACATATATTAGCCTCGTTTTCTCTGGAAACCTAAGTCCATTATAATATCAAACGATCTATCTTGAATGTTGTTTTAGAGGAAACGTACTGAAAAATGGCATCTTTTCAGATAAGGATGTGTCCTTATGTACAGCCGCTGTAAACGCGGTGCATTATAGTATTTATACCCCAGGAGACATTAGTGACCACTTCGATAAAAAAAATTTAGCGTTATTTCAGTTTTTGTTATTTTATGTCCGAGATGAGTTTCAACCAATCAAATTTAGTTTTCCTCGAGAACAAAATGGTTTTAACCCAGTCGGAAATAGGTCAGTCACAGTGCAAGTATTTTTTACACCACTCTTTTGCTGCTATTTTGAAAGTCCGAAAAAACTTTGTCTCTTAGACCTCACTCACATCTAATTTTGATATGCACTTCGTGATCAACAAAGGAACACGAGAATTGCATCAGTGCTTTCCTAAACCACCAAGGCAAGTGCTCATGCATTAATTTCATGGTATTTCGTGCTATACTTCGTGTATTATGTACTGCTTTGGATATAAATTTTTGGCAGATAATTGAAGAGAAACTGTGGCTTTTTCGGCGACGATTTTTATTCCTCCATAAAAAATTTCCATCGAAGTTTGTTCATTATGATAAGTTTGATGATAGTTTAGCACTGGTAGTTAAAACTTCCTGGCCCTTTATTAATCTTGAATGAGAAAGGTAAAGCCCGTGAGAGTCAATCAAAATGCGGTGGGACATAATGCCCCACATTTTAGCGTTTTGTTTCTAAAATGAAAATTGTTGTTGTCAACAAGACAAAGCAGGACTGATGAAATGCATACACACTTCTACTCTAAATTAGCATGTGTTTCTCTTTTCTGCTCCATACATTTATCCTGAAAATGTCAGTAAAAGACTAGTTGTGCCTCTTTCCCTTCAATTTTCTGTACATGATTCTGTAGCATTATGTCAAGAAAATAGCCGTTTCTGCCATAAGTAAAAACACAAATCAGAAGAAATAAATGGAAACCATACACTATGGTATCACATGCAGCTTGTTGTATGCTTTGAGCTGTCAGAGGCTCCCAAAGGACCTTGCTTCTGTGCATTGGCAGACAAATTTACAGTAAAATTAAAATTAAGATTTTTTCCCCCTCCTATTTGATTCTATGCATTTGTAAGTTATTTTGTACGTTTTAGATGAGATACTATTTACTAAAAAACGTATTTCATGCTG